>JAVKPL010004613.1:0-22990 GCA_032173675.1 Gastrolobium villosum
CTCGATATCACTGTTAATATTATATGAACGAACTGGATAAACCCCTTGGAATAGAACAGGTATCTCTTGAGTATCTGTGATGAGATCACGATCATGAGGATTCAAGGATATTGCATGTCTATTCCTAATTATATGTTCCTAGTCTAGAGACACTGAGTTTGGGGATCAGTGATCTCGAGTAAAGACTAGTACGACTTATCTACTTGTATATGGATACAAGGTAAAGACCTCATGAGCTGCAGATATGGAGATATCTTAGCTAAAGTCGTGGGTGGACCTATAAGAGTATAGCTCGCACTGAACAGACCCAAAAAGAGACTCTATGAGGAAATCTCACAGATAGTGTCATTAGAGTAATCTCTTTATGTTTGGGTATGTCTTTCCTTAGACCAGAAGTTATTACCTAGACTGTGTTCTTGAAGGCATGTTTTGATTGTATGCCTCGTCTGCCTGAAACATGGAGACTCATAGGTATACTGTTGGGCGTGTCCTTAAAGGGCACAGGGCTAGGGTAATAAGCTGAAGGAATTCGTCAAATCTCTGTGAGAGGTTAGGTTATCTGTAAACCGGAGAAATCGGGATGACATTTACAGGGACTCGGGAATCTATGCATAGTAAAAGAGATCATGAGATGATCTGCCTTTAGAGTCAGTAAATTGAAGATTCCCTATTTCGAATAAAGCTTACCCTAAACCGCAGGGGTTGATACATTTCCTTAACCTAGGTTAATGGGAAGATAACCGAGACGAAGGGAAATACATACGGTAACCAAATATGTGCAATAGGTTGATCAAGTCATTAATCTGACTAGTTCTGGGGCAACAAAGCATTGCTAGTGCTCTGTGTTGTCATTAATTGGGTTGTGGGCTTGTTGGGCCCAAGCCCAGTTATGTTAGAAGCTAAGTTGGACCTAATGGGTCACACACTAACACCTTGTAGTTATGATGAACTAGCTTTAAAGGTATTGGGCCTAATAATGGTTGTTAGCCCAAGAAGCTGTTTGGAAGCCCACCTAAATGGGTGGGTGGTGCATGGAGTTTAGTAATGGGCTTGGATAGTCCAAGCCATTACTAATTAATTTAATTAGTTAAATTAATAATCAAATATTTGAATTTCGAATTTTGAATTTGAAATTTGAATTTTGAAATTTGAATTTTGAATTTGAATTTCGAAATTCGAATTTTGAATTTGAAATTTGAATTTTGAAATTTGAATTTTGAAATTTGAATTTGGATTTGAATTTTGAAATTCGAATTTTGAATTTGAAATTTGAAATTTTGAATTTTGAATTTTGAATTTGAATGTTTGAACGTTTGAATTCAAGTGTTTGAATTCGAATTTGAATTGGTTTTGAAAAGTTGTTTCATAACAAAAGGATAAGACAGGATCTTATTGGAGCATATTCCTTGGATCAAGAAGCATCTTTGGAGCACTTCCTTGGCTGTTTGGTGCGCAAGTTTAAGTGATAAGGATGATATCTTATCACTTAAAACAAAGCTCCATTCAGATTTGGTGGTTGAGGGAATCAGTGGGTGAGTTGATTCAAATTTTGAATGCAACTACTCAATATATTTGGACCCCTTCTAGGGCTGAATTATGCGCATGAAAAGTATATACTATATAATAGTTTATGAATTTAAGTTTAAATTATTTTGAACTTAATTTCATGTGGATAAGATTGGAGGTTGTTGGCAAAATTGGTTTTGCAACAGCTCCACCTTATCCTCCCTAATCCATGCGCAAATTTCAAATGGTTTTGAAATTTTGTTTTCATTTTGAATGATTTAAATCCCTCCTCCTCTCCAAGTGTGCGCATAACAACACTTGTTCCTCACCTTAGGATTTTGTGAAAACCTAGCCAACTCTCCTCCATCTATGCACCATTCTGTAGGGTAGTTCACTACACCTTTCCAAACAGAATACCTAGCCTCCACCTTCACCACTTGTGCGCATAGCAAGCCTCACTGTGGTGTTCATCTGGTGGCTTTCAAGAAAGGGTTCTTGCATCATTGACGAACGGTGGTGTGGATCACCATTAGAGGGTTTGAACCCTTCAAGCCTGACATCTGATCTCCATGACTGATCAGGCCAAAACAAGGTAACATCATGCTGTCTTAAAGCATGAACCTATGTGTGCATGTATGTTCCACAGTAAAATTTTGTTTTACACCTTACATGCATCGGCCTTCAAAGGCCAGTTTACTTTCAAGTGGTATCAGAGCCTGGTTGCTTTACCATCGACGGGTGATGGTACCTTGTTTGTGAAAGGAGTTTTTTCACGGTCAAAAATCTTTAAAGGGTTAAAGTTTAAATTCTGCATATGGATTTTGAATCACAAATCCTTTAAAGTGTTAAAGTTTTTGTTTTTATGAACATGTAAATTTGATTCTGTGTTCGTAAAACATTATGCATCATGGTTTAGTTTCTTTTTCTTTATGAAAGTTTTAAAAGGAACACCCTTTTTGAAATGGTAGATTCGGCCATGGAGGGTACTAAGAGTACCTTGAATGATTTCTTATTTTTCTCCATGAATTGTGTCATGTTTATATGCATGAAATTTTGTGACAAAATTTATCATATAGTCACCTATTTGATTCGGCCATGAAGGGGTTTATTATAACACCTCATATATTTAAATGTGTATTTTATAGTATAATGTGAAATGAAAATTGGTGGATTAGTGAAAATCCAAGAATTATGGCCAAAATGGGCAAAAAGGGCAAAATGGTAATTGACCAGCCGTGTGTTCTAAGGCATAAATACTGAGTTAGAGATTTCCTATGACAAAAATAATGCTGGAAATGGAATCAGGGCGGAAAATTGAGTGAGTAGGCAAATTTGGGAAAAATTGATGAATAGTGATTTTTAAGTGTTAAATACTGTGGTGTGAGTGTACCGATAAGTGTTAAATTTTTATCAATATTTTGGGGAAACAAAAATATGTCATGGACTGGAAAAATATGTAGATTAAGAATTTGTGATCGGAATTTTTATCGGGATTAAAGTTAGATCGCGTATGGGACCCGTGGGACCAAAACCCACTTGGCCCCACTCACCCCCACGCCTTTCTCTCTCCCTCTTTCCCTTCTTCTCCCGTGAAGCTTCCCCATTTCCACACAAAACACCCATTTCATCTCTTCCTTTGCCATTTCCTCATTTCTTCACCTAATCTCTTGATCTTGGTGTTGAAATCTATTGTAAACAACCTTCTAGATCCATTGGTGACACTTCCAAGCCTTGAATCCACCTCCTTGCTGCGTTTTTGGGCGAAGTCAGATCCGAACCATTGGGTGTTCTTGGAGTTTTTGAAGTTTTTGGATCTCCTTTGGATTGGTGAAGCCTTGGTAGTGTGCATACACTAGATTGTGAGTATATTTTTGGTATTTTGTGGTTGATTTTGTAGATCTAGGAATTTATGCTCTAAGTCTTTAATCTTAGATGTGTGATGATAGAGAGCCCAAATGGAAAAATGCTATTAGATGAAAATGCTTTAGAATGATGCTTGTAAGCTAGAAATGCTATGATAAATTTTGGTGAAAAAGTTAGGTTTTTAACTTAGGAAAATTTATGGAAATTTCATGAAATTTGAGGTTTGGTGTAATTTGGAATTGTTGATCGTTGTAGGGTGCCTCACACGGACGTGATTGTGAAAGGTTGATTTGGAGCATACGTGTGGAAAGGATTGGCTTGTGTTGAGGTAAACTCTTGGAACTTGGGTTTAATCCCTTGTGTGCTCCACCACACCTAGTGGAAGGCTGTGGTTGGATTATGTGTTTATGGCATTGTGTGATTATGTGCTTGTATGCCATATTGCTTGAATTGTGTGAAAATTGTTTGGTCACTGGCCAGTTGACGTGTGTTGGGTTTGGACATCCGCTGGATCATTTCGTGACGGAATGCCAGTTGGGTATGCCGTGGGGTCGACTCTGGGAGCGACACCAGGATGAGCCAAACGTGAGACATCCGCCGGATAGGGCTCATGAGGAGTTCCGGTTGGGTTTGCCATGGAGTCTTCTCAACCATGGGAGAGGCGCCAGGATTGTCTCGGGAGTTATATGATGGAGTCCTTGAACATAAATCCAATTGTGGATGTTCTCGGTTTGTCTCCAGTTGGTGGTGATATGATATTGCATGCATATTATATGATGTTATATTTGCACATTGAGTGAGCCATGGGGTGGAGAGAGCCTCTAGCTCCCTTGGTTTACTGAGATATATTTGTATATCTCACCCCGTGTTTGGGGGACCACATTTCAGGGCATTATGAGCCGGGAGGAGCTTCGGGCAAGAAGCCCGCTTAGTGGACAGCGGATGGCATGCGGTGCATTGAGCTTGCATGACATTTTGGAGGAGTCTATGAAGTGCACATAGCATGACATTAGTATTTTGAGACTTAGGTCATGAACATATTGCATGATGTTTTTCCATGCTTTTTGTAGTGTTCATGATTGTGTACTAAGTCTTGTTTATTGCTTATTATTCATGCCATGGATAATTGTATATTTTGAGTGAGCATGGGACTTGTCCATCGCCACATTCATTTCATTTGAAGTCTTGATGATTACGTTGTAAAATGGTCCATATTTGTTGTAAAATGGCCATTATATTGAGGACTTTGTAAATGATGCATGATTGAATGAAAATGCATGATGGAAGGGCCTAGAGCCTACATTAGGGTATGTTTAAGTGTTGAGTGGAGTACTAAGGGGTTAGGGATGGATTACACAACCCTTTTTGGGCTGAAAATGCTGTAATCTGTCACTTTTACTGCATAGTAATCGATTACCCAAGCATGGTAATCGATTACCATGCAACAGGGGACAAAACAAATGCTACTGTCTCCACTGGTAATCGATTACTGAGGCTTGGTAATCGATTACCATGTGAGGTAATCGATTACCCAAGAATGGTAATCGATTACTAGAACAGAGGATGCATAATTTTAGCTACTGCCTCATTTTTGACAGGTGGTAATCGATTACCACCCACTGGTAATCGATTACCACAGTGTAATTTTCGAAAATTCAGTTTTTTCTAGACTAAAAGAAAGGGGCTTAACTTGGTGGTAGAACTCCAAATGGTGCGCGGTTTGAAACCACGCGTAGCTAACGTAAAGGACTATAACGTGGTAAAACGTGAGAGTAAGATGATGAGTTTAAATGAATTGAATAAGAAGAAAGATTAGTAATGTTAGTAAACTGTATGATTCCACGAATTGCATTTACAATTATAGTGTTGTTTTAATTGATTACGGAAAAAGTTATTGTTATGAAAAGGAACCTGATCAAAGAAAAAAAGAAAAAGAAAAAGTGCCCGTAATTTAATTAACCCAATTACTGTGATTGTAACTGCGCTTAATATCATAATCAATGTTAACAATACCGGTGTACAATGGGCTGTTACATTTATGGCTACATGCATGGTTTAATTTTGTTTTCTTTGAGAAAGAATTAACAAAATTTGAATTAAAATTGTTTTTAAATTCGGCCAATGAGAAATTTAAGATTATGAATCTTGATGTTATTTTGATGTTTAAATGTTAAATGTCAAAATACATGTGAAAATATTATGTGATAATATAATGTTTGTGTTTGCAAGTTTTGAACTTTTCAGGTACAAACAGGAAGGGGATGGTCATGGTGCCCGGATTTGAATTTTGAATTTTAAATTAATGTGTAATCGCGCCTTTTAATTTACAAGTGTATTTGTAATTTAAATTTTGTAATTTTGTTCCTCCAAAATGTTATGGAGTTTCTTTAATTATTTGTAATTAGAGAAATAGGCTAGTGGCGTATAGACGACAAGCGGCCGTTGCTTAAAGAAGCAAAAGGGACAAAAGCGCGAGCACCATGGCTGTCTCAATATAAACTGTTTATATGCATGTATGATTAGAACGTCTAGTATGCATGAATTGGGCAAACCGCGTTTTGTATGGTTATTATGTTTGTCCAATAGCGACTAGTGTATACCGATAGATGTTTGACATAGGTAACAACTAGCATGATAACTTACAATATGCGTTTGATGGGACCTAATTAACCCCAAGATAAAAGGAACCCTTAAAAGGAATAAATAATTAAGCATATGATTACCTCCCACCACCAATGCTACTCAAAACTCTTCTACATAGTGGTGCTCCACAACTCAGTTGGGACCCACTATTTCGTTGGGCTAGAGTAGTGTTTGAAGTGTAAGACACTTAGGGTGCTGGTTTAATGCTTAACTAAGACATAAGTTGCAGGCACAGCCGGACTTATGTGCTTAGGGTAATGGTGCTAGGTTGGTTGCATGAGATGCACCACTAAGTGACAAAGAGTTGTTAACCTAATGTTAAGAGAGTGTATGAGATACTGTTGATAAAGATCAACCCTTTATTTAAATTAATCTTGCGGTCTCAGACGGAGATTAAAATAAATAATCGCACTCTTAATCCCACTAAGGTAAAATCTAAAGTAGATTAACCCTAAGTCAAAAGGAAGGGTCATTGACTTAGATAAAATAGTGGGAGTGGCAAATTATTTCAAGTCTTTAATAATTTGCTTTTAACTACATAACCGTATATTAACTAAAACTATCTTTACATCCTTTTCAGCTTATAGTATGACTAATCCACTGTCACTGCGTTCAATACTCGATACGAATAAACTGACCGGTTCAAATTTTATGGATTGGTATCGGAACCTAAGAATAGTTCTAAGGGCCGAAAAGATTGCCTACGTTTTAGATGCTGTAATACCCGTAGCTCCACGGGAAGGGGAAGAAGGGTTTGCGGAATTTGATTTTGTAACCCACCAACAGCACTTGGATGACAATGTGATGGCAGTATGCATCATGTTGGCATCCATGTCGCCTGAACTGCAAAAGCAGCATGAGCATATGGATGCTCCCTCTATTATCGTACATCTCAAGGAGTTGTATGATATTAAAGGCAGGCATGAGAGGTATGAGGCCTCAAGAGAACTGTTCTCTTGTAGGATGACTGAGAGCATGTCTGTTGGCAGCCATGTTCTCAAGATGATCGGGCTGATTGAGAAGCTAGGAAACCTAGGCTTCATCATGGATGCCGAGCTAAGTAATGACTTAGTCCTCACCTCACTTCCACCTTCTTTCAGTCAATTCATCATGAATTATAATATGCATGGGATGCAAGTGAGCTTGCCTGAGTTGTTAAGCATGTTAACAACAGCTGAAGTGTCTATCAAGAAGGATAGGACACAGGCTCTTTTGATTGGTGGGCCTAGCAAGGCCAATGGAAAGGGTAAGGAGCCTGCAAAAGGTGACCCCCTTAAGCCCAAAGGAAAATCCAAGAAGAAGAAGGGCAAGAAGAAGGGTAAGAAGGCACCTAAGGACAAGGGTGATGCTGAGTGCTTCCATTGTGGCAAGAAAGGCCACTGGAAGAGGAATTGTCCAGACTACCTGAACAATGTGAAGGACAAGAAGCATGGTGATGCTTCTGCCTCAGGTATTTTCATGATTGAGATAAATTATTCTTATGCTAATCCATCCTCATGGGTATTGGATATCGGATGCGGTTCTCATATCTGCAATATGTTGCAGGTACTTAGGAGCCCAAGGAGATTGGATAGAAAGAGGTGGATCTCCGCGTTGGTAATGGAGCAAGAGTTGCTGCTCATTCAGTTGGAGATGCTGACCTTATTTTGCCCACGGGCCTTTTATTGCATTTGAATAATTGTCTTTATGTTCCGCATATTTCTAGAAACATTATTTCAATTTCGTGTTTAGAACAAGATGGTTATACTTTCAGTATTAGGGATGGTACTTTTTCTATCATTTTGAATGATATGGTTTACGGTACTGCTTCTTTAATAAATGGATTGTATGTGTTGGAAATGGGAAATGAAGTGCTCAATATAGATGTGAAACGACCTAGGACGGATAATCAATCTTATCTTTGGCACTGTAGACTAGGGCACATAAATGAAACAAGATTGTCTAGGATGCATAGAGATGGATACCTGGACTCCATGGATTTGGAATCCTATGGACAGTGTGAATCTTGTCTAGCTGGGAAAATGATTCAACAAAAGCCCAAAGGGCTTGAGAGTCATGGGGCTAGTGAGTTATTAGAACTCATTCATACTGATGTATGTGGCCCAATGTCTATTGAGGCTAGAGGTGGATATTCTTATTTCATTACCTTTACAGATGACAAATCAAGATTTGGGTATATATACCTAATGAGATATAAATCTGAAGCGTTTGAAAAGTTCAAAGAGTTTAGGAATGAAGTGGAGAAACAACGTGGCAAGATGATTAAGACATTACGATCAGATCGTGGTGGTGAATATTTGAGCCACGAGTTTCAGGGTTATCTGAGAGAAAATGGAATTCTCTCACAATTTACCGCTCCTTACACACCACACCAAAATGGTGTCTCCGAAAGGAGAAACAGGACCTTGTTAGACATGGTTAGGTCTATGATGAGTGAGACTCAACTTCCAAAATCGTTTTGGGGATATTCCTTAGACACAACAGCATACCTTCTAAATAGGGTACCGTCTAAATCTGTTCGGACCACACCATATGAGATATGGAGTGGTAAGAGACCCAACCTGAGTTACCTCAGGGTATGGGGATCGCCAGCTTATGTCAAAGCGTTGACATCAGACAAGCTTAGTGCTAAGAGTACTAAATGTCTATTTGTGGGGTATCCTAAAGGTACTAAGGGATACTACTTCTACTCCATGGAAGAACACAAAGTGTTTGTGTCAAAGAATGCTGAGTTCCTTGAGAAGGATTTGATCTCTCAAGGAGGCAGTGGGAGTAAGATTGATCTTGAAGAAGTGCAAGATCCACAAGAACAGATTGAGGAACCCGAGTCTGCTCCGCAGGCGACGTTCTCCAATGGAGAAGTAAACACAACTCCGTAGATCTACGAGGGTCATCCATCCACCTGAAAGGTACGGGTTTGTGATTGAGAATCAGCAAACTGTTGAGGATGATGAACCAAGTAACTACGAGGAGGCGGTCAAAGATGTTGACTCCTCAAGATGGCTTGAAGCCATGGAATCTGAAATGGATTCGATGTATCAGAACAAGGTATGGACCTTGGTTCCTAAACCGCAAGGAATAGTTCCTATCGGTAATAAATGGGTCTTTAAAAGAAAGACTGATGCAGATGGCAACCTGAAGTGTACATGACACAACCTGAAGGCTTTGAAAACAAAGATCAGGAGCATATGGTATGCAAACTACAAAGGTCAATATATGGGCTAAAGCAAGCATCAAGGAGTTGGAATATACGTTTTGATGAAGTCGTTAAGAGTAACGGTTTTATCAAGAACGAGGATGAACCTTGTGTCTACAGAAAGGTTAGTGGGAGTAATGTCGTCTTCCTAGTGCTTTATGTAGATGACATATTGCTAATAGGAAATGACATCCCCACATTAAAAATAACGAAAGAGTGGCTTTCAGAAAACTTTACCATGAAGGATTTGGGAAAGGCAGCCTTTATACTTGGTATAAAGATCTATAGAGATAGATCCAAGAGGCTGCTGGGTTTATCTCAATCCACGTACGTTGACAAGATGCTAAAGAGGTTTAGCATGGAAGGGTCGAAAAAGGGTTTTCTTCCTGTCAGTCATGGGGTACACCTATCAAGGGCTATGTGTCCTAAGTCACAGCCTGAGAAGGATCGCATGAGTGGAATTCCATACGCTTCGGCTATTGGATCCATCATGTATGCCATGATATGTACGAGACCAGATGTCTCATATGCTTTAAGCATTACGAGCAGATACCAGTCAGACCCTGGAGAGGGTCACTGGACGGCAGTCAAAACCATCCTTAAATACTTAAGAAGAACTAAGGATGTGTTTCTGGTCTATGGTGGGGTTAATGAGTTAATAGTGAAAGGGTTCACTGATGCCAGCTTTCAGAGTGACAAAGATGACTGCAAGTCACAGTCAGGATTCGTATTCACCTTAAATGGTGGGGCAGTGTCTTGGAAAAGTTCCAAGCAGGAGACAACAGCAGATTCAACGACAGAGGCTGAATACATAGCTGCTTCAGAAGCAGCTAAGGAGGCAGTGTGGATCAAGAAGTTCGTAAATGAACTAAGGGTGGTTCCAAGCGTGGATGAGCCCATACAGTTGCTTTGCGACAACACAGGAGCCATTGCACAGTCAAAGGAACCTAGGTCTCATCAAAGATCTAAACACGTGCTCCGCAGATATCATTTGATTAGAGAAATCATTGATAGGAATGATGTAAAAATGGAT
Source organism: Gastrolobium villosum (assembly GCA_032173675.1). Taxonomy (NCBI): domain Eukaryota; kingdom Viridiplantae; phylum Streptophyta; class Magnoliopsida; order Fabales; family Fabaceae; genus Gastrolobium; species Gastrolobium villosum. The sequence goes on from JAVKPL010004613.1 coordinate 10,242, forward strand.
TATGTTCCCACTGACGATAACCTGGCCGATTCTCTGACAAAGGCTGTTTCTCAGAGAAAACATGATAGTCATTATGAGGCTTTGGGCATACGACTTAGGTCTGATTGGCTCTAGGCCAAGTGGGAGCTTGTTAGCATATGGGTGTCTTAGAGACAATCTTTTGATTAAATAAAGGACACTAGATGTAGAACTTTGTTTGTCGCAAATAAATGAAAGCACTATTTATTCAGTTTCATATTGTGTCTCAATATTACTGTTAATATTATATGAACGAGCTGGATAAACCCCTTAGAATAGAACAGGTATCTCTTGAGTATCTGTGATGAGATTAAGATCATGAGGATTCAAGGATATTGCTTGTCTATTCCTAATTATATGTTCCTAGTCTAGATACACTGAGTTTGGGGATCAGTGATCTCGAGTAAAGACTAGTACGACTTATCTACTTGTATATGGATACAAGGTAAAGACCTCATGAGCTGCAGATATGGAGATATCTTAGCTAAAGTCGTGGGTGGACCTATAAGAGTATAGCTCGCACTGAACAGACCCAAAAAGAGACTCTATGAGGAAATCTCACAGATAGTGTCATTAGAGTAATCTCTTTATGTTTGGGTATGTCTTTCCTTAGACCAGAAGTTATTACCTAGACTGTGTTCTTGAAGGCATGTTTTGATTGTATGCCTCGTCTGCCTGAAACATGGAGACTCATAGGTATACTGTTGGGCGTGTCCTTAAAGGGCACAGGGCTAAGGTAATAAGCTGAAGGAATTCGTCAAATCTCTGTGAGAGGTTAGGTTATCTGTAAACCGGAGAAATCGGGATGACATTTACAGGGACTCGGGAATCTATGCATAGTAAAAGAGATCATGAGATGATCTGCCTTTAGAGTCAGTAAATTGAAGATTCCCTATTTCGAATAAAGCTTACCCTAAACCGCAGGGGTTGATACATTTCCTTACCCTAGGTTAATGGGAAGATAACCGAGACGAAGGGAAATACATACGGTAACCAAATATGTGCAATAGGTTGATCAAGTCATTAATCTGACTAGTTCTGGGGCAACAAAGCATTGCTAGTGCTCTGTGTTGTCATTAATTGGGTTGTGGGCTTGTTGGGCCCAAGCCCAGTTATGTCAGAAGCTAAGTTGGACCTAATGGGTCACACACTAACACCTTGTAGTCATGATGAACTAGCTTTAAAGGTATTGGGCCTAATAATGGTTGTTAGCCCAAGAAGCTGTTTGGAAGCCCACCTAAATGGGTGGGTGGTGCATGGAGTTTAGTAATGGGCTTGGATAGTCCAAGCCATTACTAATTAATTTAATTAGTTAAATTAATAATCAAATATTTGAATTTCGAATTTTGAATTTGAAATTTGAATTTTGAAATTTGAATTTTGAATTTGAATTTCGAAATTCGAATTTTGAATTTGAAATTTGAAATTTGAAATTTGAATTTTGAAATTTGAATTTGGATTGGAATTTTGAAATTCGAATTTTGAATTTGAAATTTGAAATTTTGAATTTTGAATTTTGAATTTGAATGTTTGAACGTTTGAATTCAAGTGTTTGAATTCGAATTTGAATTGGTTTTGAAAAGTTGTTTCATAACAAAAGGATAAGACAGGATCTTATTGGAGCATATTCCTTGGATCAAGAAGCATCTTTGGAGCACTTCCTTGGCTGTTTGGTGCGCAAGTTTAAGTGATAAGGATGACATCTTATCACTTAAAACAAAGCTCCATTCAGATTTGGTGGTTGAGGGAATCAGTGGGTGAGTTGATTCAAATTTTGAATGCAACTACTCAATATATTTGGACCCCTTCTAGGGCTGAATTATGCGCATGAAAAGTATATACTATATGATAGTTTATGAATTTAAGTTTAAATTATTTTGAACTTAATTTCATGTGGATAAGATTGGAGGTTGTTGGCAAAATTGGTTTTGCAACAACTCCACCTTATCCTCCCTAATCCATGCGCAAATTTCAAATGGTTTTGAAATTTTGTTTTCATTTTGAATGATTTAAATCCCTCCTCCTCTCCAAGTGTGCGCATAACAACACTTGTTCCTCACCTTAGGATTTTGTGAAAACCTAGCCAACTCTCCTCCATCTATGCACCATTCTGTAGGGTAGTTCACTACACCTTTCCAAACAGAATACCTACCCTCCACCTTCACCACTTGTGCGCATAGCAAGCCTCACTGTGGTGTTCATCTGGTGGCTTTCAAGAAAGGGTTCTTGCATCATTGACGAACGGTGGTGTGGATCACCATTAGAGGGTTTGAACCCTTCAAGCCTGACATCTGATCTCCCTGACTGATCAGGCCAAAACAAGGTAACATCATGCTGTCTTAAAGCATGAACCTATGTGTGCATTATGTTCCGCAGTAAAATTTTTGTTTTACACCTTACATGCATCGGCCTTCAAAGGCCAGTTTACTTTCAACTGTCTCACCAGCAACCTCAATTGTCTGAACCACTGGTAAGTCCCGACTCTCATATTTCTGATCATGATGTTAATACTTCTGATGAGTTACCCATTAATGTTGATTCTGATGATTTGCCCATTGCTCTTTGAAAAGGAAAAAGATCTTGTCACAAGAAAACTTGTCCATCTTGTACTCAATATCCTATCTCCCACTTTGTTTCCTTTGCTAATCTTTCTGTGCAGCATAAAAGTCTTGTTTCAGCACTAGATTCTATTGCAATCCCAAAATCAGTACATGAAGCCTTGCAAGATGGGAATTAGGCTCAAGCCATGCAAGAAGAGATGAACGCGTTGGAGAAAAATAAAATATGGGAGGTTATTGATAGACCCAACGGAAAGAAAGCAGTAAGGTGCAGATGGGTTTATGCCCTGAAATATAATTCTGATGGAACTCTTGAAAGATACAAGGCTCGATTAGTGGCCAAAGGTTACACTCAAACCTATGGCATTGATTACGAAGAAACCTTTGCTCCAGTTGCAAAGATGAATACGGCGAGAGTCTTATTATCCCTTGCTGCCCATTCCAATTGGGATATAAATCAATTTGATGTGAAAAATGCTTTCCTCAATGGTGAGTTAGAAGAAGAAGTCTTAATGGAAATCCCACCTGGTTTTGATTCTGTAAAGGGAGAAAATAAAGTTTGTAGATTAAAAAAGGCCTTGTATGGATTGAAGTAGTCACCTCGTGCCTGGTTTGGAAGGTTTACTAAGGTTATGATGACCTTAGGATACAGACAGAGTCAAGGAGATCACACTCTTTTCTTCAAACACTCCCATAATAGGAAGCTTACTGTGCTCCTTGTATATGTTGATGATATTATTATCACAGATGATGATTCTTTGGAGAAACAGATTCTGCAAACACGACTTGCCTCTGAGTTTGAAATCAAAGGCCTTGAAAAACTGAGATATTTCCTAGGGATAGAAGTAGCTCATTCAAAGCAAGAGATTTTCATCAGCCAGAGGAAATATGTTCTTGATCTTCTCAAAGAAGCAGGAAAGCTTGGGTGTAAACCCTCTAATATTCCTATTGAGCAGAATCACAAGATAGGCTATGAAGAGGAGATCTGTCCAGTTGATAAAGGACAATATCAACGGCTAGTTGGGAAATTGATCTATCTGGCTCATACTAGACCAGACCTAGCTTATGTCGTTAGTGTTGTTAGTCAGTTTATGCATGATCCAAAGGAGAAACACATGCAGGCAGTAGAGAGAATTCTTCAGTATCTTAAAGCTACTCCTGGTAAAGGATTGTTGTTCCGACGAGATGGCAATCTATCCTTAGAAGTCTACACTGATGCTGATTATGCTGGATCTGTGACTGACCGTCATTCTACTACTGATTATTGCATGTTTCTTTGTGGTAACTTAGTGACATGGAGAAGTAAGAAACAAGATGTGGTTGCTAGATCAAGTGCAGAAGCTGAATTTCGAGCTATGGCCCAAGGCATTTGTGAGTTACTGTGGCTCAAAATTGTACTTGATGATCTCAAAATAAAATGTGAGGGACCTATGAAACTGCTATGTGATAATAAGTCTGCTATTTGTATAGCTCACAATCCAGTTCAACATGATCGGACTAACATATTGAGGTCGACCGTCATTTTATCAAAGAAAAACTTGATAGTGGGCTAATTACCACTCCATACATTCCCACTGGGCGCCAATTAGCTGATCTATTGACAAAAGGGACTTCCTTCAGAAAGATTTCAAGAACTTACTAGCAAGCTAGGAATGATAAATATCTATTCCTCAGCTTAATTGGGAGTATTGTAAATATTAGGTTTATTTATTTGTTCTAAATATTAGAAATTAGTTTTTCTTATTTATTTATTTATAATTATTTTGAATCCTCTAGAAGGATCTAGATTTCTCTAGGTTTTGTTTTTATTTTTTTTTTGGCTTGGCCCATTATACCTTTCTGTACTCTATATATAGAGTACTCTTGTACAGTTTTATTCACAATTCAATATATTATTTCAAATACCTTTTTCAAGTGTTTTCTTAAAAGCCTAGGCCTGTTCTATTTTAGTATTTGTAATAGTTCAAGTCTGGCCTAATATAGGCTAGGCCATAGGCCCCTGTAGGCCAGCATAGCCTATTTACACCCCTATTTACAGCTCTCCTTGTCTACATCGATGATATGGTATTGGCAGGCAATGATATGGGTGAGATAAGGTTGGTTAAAGGTCACCTGGATACTTTATTTAGAATAAAAGATCTTGGCAGGAAATGATATTTTTTTTTGGGTATAGAAGTAGCTCGTTCCAGTCATGGGTTGGTGCTTAACCAATGTGAATATGTGCTTTAGTTACTGAATGATAGCGGTTTGCTTGGTGCAAAACCAGCCTCAACTCCAACGAAACCTGGGCTTCATCTTAGCCAAAATCAGGGAGATACGTTTCCTGAACCAGCATGATATTAGAGATTAGTGGGTAGACTCCTCTACTTGAATAATACTCGACTAGATATAACTTTTGCCATTCAGCAACTAAGTCAGTTTGTTGCCAATCCCATGCAAATTCATTTCGAAGCAGCCTGTCTTGTGCTTAGATACTTAAAAGTGTCACCAACTAAGGGATTGTTTTTTCCTTCAGGAAACTCGTTGATCATTCATGGTTTTGCAGATGCAGATTGGGCAACATGCCCCGATACTAGGCACTCCACACCTGGTTATTGCGTTTTCCTTGGATCATCTTTGATCTCTTGGAAATCTAAGAAACAAAGCATTGTTAGTCGTTCCTCTGCTGAATCAGAATATCGGGCTTTGGTAACTCACATGTGAGATACAGTGGCTAGTTTATCTCCTTCGTGACTTACAAGTTCCTATTTCTCAACCTGCTATGGTTTATTGTGACAACCAAGCTGCAATTCACTTGGCTCACAATCCTTCGTTTCACGAACGAAGCAAACACATAGAACTAGATTGTCATGTCACCAGGGAGAAGATCACTGCTGGGTTGATTCATCTCTTACCAGTATCTACCATTCATCAACTGGCTGACACCTTCACCAAGGCACTGCATCCAGCCACTTTTCATGAATTCTTGTCCAAGTTCGGGTTTCATGACATTCACCTTCCAACTTGAGGGAGGGGAGCATGAGATACTTGCTCTCTGCACATGCGCCTCATGTGACATCTTGAGTCTGTTAGTCAATTAGTTTTCTTCAGTTACATTTTCTGTTATTTTCTAACGCTATAAGTTAGAGAGTAGTTGCATATTGAATTATTGAGTGAATAGTTCATCAGATTATACATTTTCTCTCTGTCTCATTTTCTTTTTGTCTTATATCATAACTTATACCAAACCCAATAAGCAAACTATATTCACCATTAACTAAGGAAAGATATATAAGTTCTGATTTTGAGAAAAAGAAATTTCAGTTTTGGTATCAGGTATTGACACTATTACGAAATAAAATGAAGTCAAAGCTCTATCATGCAATTTTTCCTTTCTTTGTCTTATCACATAGATTCTTGGAGAAAAAGGAATGTAGAAACTCTACATAAAGGATCCTATTATTTGGGGAAAGTTAATATCCAGGCCAAACTATGCTGCTTTGCGTGTTTAGATAATTGCAACTTTATTCTAAAGGAAAAGTTAAGGACACATTTATAAAATTTTCTTTATTTACAAATAAAAGAAGAAAAAGAAAAGAAAATAGATGAAAGTAAAATAAATCATGAGTTTTGTGAAAAGATTTTTTTTTTTTGGATATTATCTACCGGTGCATCAGTTATCCAATTAGTTCGATTTGAGTCGGGTAGGATTAGATGACTCTCTCTACTAAATTTTAACATAATTGTGTTCAAATAAACTCAGATTCAACTCCACTAATTGAGATGGAACAACTCCTTATAGTTAATGCGGTGCTTGGTGATAAGTTTGTTTATTATATCTTAAGTATCATTATTGTTGTATCATGCTAGCGAATCTGCAGATGATATAGACGTTTCCATTTTTATACAAAGCAAACTTGAAATGCTACGAAACTTCATTATTAGACCAAAGGCCACGGCCTAAAAAATTCTATGAAAACTTTTTGTGCACGGCCCTTCTTTTCTAATTAGCTGATAGAGAGTTTTAAAAATATTTGCTAAGGATTTGAGACTTGGCCCCCTTTTCTTTTCGTCACAAACTTGAATATGAACTTTTTGATAGTCAAGCCAACTTGTACTAGACATATAAATTAAAGCATCACGAAATTTCACAAGGTTAAAGGGAAACGCACGAGCTATTGGCATTCCTTTTCAACCCCACACAAGTCTAGTACAAATAGAAAGGACACGCATGTCCTCGCAAAAAACGATGGAATTACTATATATTTCACTCAATTGTATGTGCATAATCAAAATTACAATATAAAATGGAATTGTTTGGTTTTTTTCCTAATACAAGGGCTATTTAATTATTCAGAGGCAATATCAGTGTTGGACACAACTAAAGATCATACTAGAGTATAATTGAAAAGTGTATTTCCTTTTGTTCTTTCCCTCCCGTGTCTCTATACATTAAAGAAGTAGGTAGTACCTGCACTGAGAATACCTCATCTCCTTTAATACGTATTTGCATAAATACAAAAAGATTAGGAAAAATTATCATAAATAATTTTGCACGGTTTAATGTGATTAGACCAAACATGTCTATATCTACGGATGGGAAGAGCATATTATCAAAATAAAATTATACAATAATGTCTATAGTCACTCTTAATCTCAGTAAATCATACAACAAAGCCTTCCGTTTTGTTTTTCTCTTGTTTTAGAGTTGTCATGTCATGACTTGTGTGTATCCTCTGTTAAATGACTTAATAGCTACTTCACTAATTTCGGTTGAATTGAAGTATCATCAATGGAATAAGAATGCGACCAAATGGGTTAGAAATTTTGGAATGTATTTCAAACAACCCCAATTACACAACATTAGGCTATATAAATCTATAATTTACACGCAAAGTAAGATGAGTGGATAATATCTGCCCAAAGTGGGAATAGAAGAAAATTGAACAAAGGTATTGGCAGAAATGCAAGTACAGAAATAAAATTTGGAACCCACATTAAACCATGATAATATGTTATGAAAAAGGAAACACTAAATGCTATCATCATGCTTGTGATGGAGATGAATTGCGCTATCAATCCAAATAGCAACTTGAAGGGCAGTGACTTGAAGTGGTCATCCACTGAATAACTTGAGATGGGGATAGACAAGAACATTAGAATTGAGAGTGAAGATGAGATTAGTGCAGTTGCATCTGATACTGCAAATATAAGGAATGCTGGTTTCTGCATATAGTTAGGAGTTCCTGTATTTTTATTGTTGCCACCGGGTATGCTAAATGTTGCAGTAAACACACCAGTGGCTATGAGTGTTGAAACAAGCATACAATTATTTGTTGTGCTCTTTGTCCAAGACTCTGCCAATAATTCTTTATGTTCCTCGGCAAATAATTCACCGGGAGTTTTACCATTAGAATTTTTCCATTAAACAAATACCACCATTCTCCATTAAATATCGACTAGCGAGGAGAGAGTGAGGGAAATTTTTTTAGGCAGCTTTACTCTTGTATAATTGCAAAGAGGCTATTTTCCAGATTTGAATCCATGAACTTTCAGTCTCAAAGGAAATTTTTTATTGTTGTTCCATTAAACCCCGACTAGCGAGGTGGGATAAGGACAATTATACAAAGAAGATATTTTCCGAATTCGAACCCTTGACCTTTACGATTGATAACAAATACAAGACCATATAATCTTATATATATATATATATATATAGTGGAGTTGTGTAGGATTAATACTGCAAACCATAGTAATTCATGTGTCATTTGAAGAGCTGCTAGAGAAATTAAGTTAAGCTGATATGGAGGTGCTAATTTTGCAGCACAATGCAATATATTGTTTACTTTATCATCCTCAAAAGTTGCAATCAAATCTTTGATGGAGCCTAGTTCATGTATTAGGCTGAAGATGCTTGAATGGCGATGCAGAACAGCAATGTGAATTATGCTTCGGTTTCTGCCATCCACTTCCCATATTAAATCAGGGTAAGAACTCAAAAGCTCGGACAAAAAGTGAATATTTCAACTTCTGTAGCATCAAATGTTATTTGTGATGGTTGACTTACGAATTTCCTCATCTCTGTTTCGGTGTAATCATGATTGAGAAGAATGCTCCAGAGACACCCAACAAGTTGGAGGAATGGAGTTTGCTTCATATCTATCATGCATAATTTGACTAGTTGGTAAGGTAATAAGAAATTAATGATCGAGAAGTAAATTTTCTGGTTGAAGCAATCTATAATATGAATATCTTTTGTTTTTTTAATTAAACATTCTTAAAGATAAAAGTTTTGATGTCCCCTGTTATATAAAATCTAAACAAATATGTGCTTGGTCACTTTGAAGTCTCTGGAATACAAAACCCGAAAAATAGGAAAGTGTGGTTAATTTCAAAGCTCTTCAACAATTTAGAGATTGAGGAATAAGTATTTATTCATTTTTTTAATTTTTTAAAGTAAAAGTAAATCGACATTTCATGACATTAGTGCATATAATTACCTCAAAGTTATGAATCTATGAGATTATCCACAATTAAACATTATATTAGCAAAAATTAGAAGACTTCATTGGCTAGTGTGTATGAAAAAATAGTATATAAAAAATATGAACTCGATCAGTTCCTTAGTTTCCCAAATAACAGTAACTGTAAGGACAAAGTGTAGCTGTTGAACCCAACTTCCTTTAGCATCTGTCATTCGCTTCCGGAGGCCGTCCACAATTATCTTGTTTGCTGCTTCGGCCTATCCGTTTGGTTGTGGGTGCTCGACAGAAGCGAATCGATGTGTAATATGAAAGTCCTTCATCAACTGTTGGAATTTTTTATCAACAAACTGTGATCCATTGTCTGTAATTACCTCGACTGGTATTCCAAACCTGGAAGCTATGCTCTTCTCGAAGAATTTCTGTACTCTTGCTGAGGTGATGGTGGCAACTGGCTCGGCTTCTATCCATTTGGTGAAATAATCTACTGCCACGATTAGCCATTTCAGTTGCCCTTCAGCTGGCTTGAAGGGTCCCAGGAGGTCCATTCCCCATTTAAAGAATGGCCATGGAGCCGAGATGTACTTCATTTCTTCTGGTGGTGAGAGAATGTGCTTAGCGTGCTTTTGGCAACTATCACATTTTTTCACATGCTTTTTAGAATCCGCTTCCATAGTTGGCCAGTAGTAACCAGCTCGGAGAGCTTTCCATGCCAGTGCTTTGCCACCCATATGATGCCCATCGATGCCTTCGTGAGTTTCTGACAAGACGTACTCAACATCTTTATAGTCCAGACACTTCAGCATTGGGGTGTGCAACCCTTTCCTAAACAATTGGTTGTTCACCATCGTATATTGTGTCGTATCTCTGATTAACCTGCGAGATTCCAGTGCGTCATCTGGCTTTGTACCCCTTTCGAGATACTCTATAATGGGATGCAGCCAATCCGTTGCTGCAGTAATGACCATCACGCAACTCGGCGTGGCTAGGCCTTGCTGTACTACCGTCCTATGGTTTCCCGGATTTTTTGTACTGGCCAACTTTGACAAAATATCAGCTCGGCCATTTTCTCCTCGAGGTATATGATTGATTTGTACTGTGTTAAAGTCGGCCATGAATTCCTTTACTTTGTGCAAGTATTTTACCATTAGGGGACCTTTGGCTTGGTATTTTCCTTCTATTTGAGACGTAATTAATTGGGAGTCACTGAACACCACCACATTGTTGGCTCCGTGCTCTTTGACTTGCATCAACCCGGCTATCAATGCTTCATACTCTGCCTGGTTATTTGAGTTTGGAAAGCCCAGATTCAAGGAGTGCTCTATGGTAACCCTTTCTGGACTTTCGAGTATGATCCCGGCTCCACTTCCATTCTTGTTGGACGATCCATCTACAAAAACTTTCCAGGCATCCACGACTTGGCTTTGTTCTTTGTGTGGTGGAGTCATCTCCATCACGAAGTCGGCTAGGGCTTGTGATTTAATAGCCTTTCGGCTTTCATAGACTATGTCATATTCACTTAGTTCAATTGCCCAATTGCCCATTCTCCCGGCTAGGTCTGGTTTATGCAACACCTGTCGAACGGGTTGGTTAGTGCGAACCCTGATCTGGTACCCTTGGAAGTAGGGCCGCAACTTCCTTGCTGTGACTAGCAAAGCATATGCTACTTTTTCCAACTTTTGGTACCATAGTTCTGTGCCTTGTAGCGCTCTACTGATGAAGTAAATCGGCTTTTGACCCTCCTCAGTTTCCTTTATTAGGACCGCGCTTACAGCTTCTTCTTCTACAGCCAGGTATAAGATTAGGAAGTCTCCCAACTCGGGTTTTAATAGTACTGGCGAGGTTGTTAAACATTGCTTTAGCTTATTAAACGCCCGTTGGCACTCCGGATTCCAATATTCCGCTGCCTCCTTTTTCAATAGTTTAAAGAATGGGAGGGCGTTTTCAGCCGACTTTGGTAAAAACCGTGTTAAGGCCGCTATTCTTCCCGTCAGTTGTTGTATTTCCTTCTTGTTTCGCGGTTCCTTCATGTCTAGAACCGCCCTGCATTTTTTGGGATTAGCCTCGATCCCGCGATGAGTTAACATGAAGCCCAAAAATTTTCCTGCAGGAACTCCAAATGCGCATTTAGCTGGGTTTAGCCGAATGCAGCACGCCCTGAGTTTTTTGAAGGTCTGCTCCAATTCCTGGATATGTGTGGCAGCACAGAAGGATTTTACAATCATGTCATCGATATAGACCTCGACATTTTTCCCCAGCTGATCTTCAAAGACCTTATTCATCATTCGTTGATATGTTGCCCTGAATTTTTCAATCCAAATGGCATGACATTATAACAATAATTTGCTTTATCAGCAATGAAAGCTGTTTTTTCCTGGTCCTCTGGATACATCGGAATTTGGTTATAACCTGAATATGCATCCATGAAGGATAGAAGCTGAAAACCTGCCGAGTTGTCTACCAGCTTGTCTATGTTGGGCATTGGATACGAATCTTTGGGGCAGACTTTGTTTAAATCCGTATAGTCGGTACAAACTCTCCATTTGCCATTTGGCTTTTTCACCATCACAACATTTGCTAACCATGTTGTATATTGAATTTCCTGGATAAAACCGGCCTCCAAGAGTTCCTTGACATGTTCTGCCAAGAGTTGCTGTCGTTCGGGTCCCAATTTCCTCTTCTTTTGCGAAATTGGAATTGAGCCCGGATAGACTGCCAACTTGTGGCAACAAAATTTTGGGTCGATACCCGTAACTTCAGATGAAGACCAGGCAAAGACATCCTTTTTTCCTATGAGAAACTTGGCAATCTCTGTTTTAAGTAAGGGATCAGTGAATTTACCAATTCGTGTGTACTGGCCGGGTTCATCCCCCAGTACCAAATCTTCCAACTCTCCATCGGGTTCTGGCCGTGGAACTGTTTCCTCCCTCATGTCGAGTTCCACTACGTTGACCGACTTTCCTTTGTGTGAAGAAGCGACATCTTTGGTATGTTTATCTCCTGGGTGAATTCGAGGGAGGTTTGAAGATCCGCTTTTGCCTTCTTTAATTGTGTCAAAATAACACCCTCGTGATTCCTTCTGATCACCACAAATGGTGATTATGTCATTGGTATCACTCACCATTTTAATCTTCTGATGTTTGGTGGAAACCATCATGTCCCAGTGGTGTATTGTTGGTCATCCTAAGATTATATTGTATTCTGATGGAAAGTTGGCTACTATGAACCGCATCCGTTCTGATTTGAACGCGTGTTTTGTCCCTAAAGTCAACCTTAGGTCTATGTACCCTTTTGGAGTGGTGTGTTGTCCGTCAAAGGCTATCAGCATTGTTTTACAAGGGTGGAGATCTTCCTCATCGAGATGCATTTTTTTGAATGCATCCCATAATATAATGTCAGCACAGCTTCCTGCGTCCATGAAGATTTTTTTAACCCGGCAGTTGACTAGGGTCCCAGCAATAACCAGCCCATCAACATGTCCTGGCATTACTCCTTGCATATCCTCCTTTGTAAAATACAACAAAGGAGGATCTGGAATCTTTTGGGTTTCTTTAAAAGTGGGGTGATCTCTAATAGAGAAAACTTCCCTCTAGTATTTCCGTCTTGCATTCATCGTGTCGCTGCCTCCTCCAAGAGCTCCACTGATTACATTACATTCGAAGGCTACTTCCGGGAATTCCTTTGAGTCCTTGCAGAAGATCTAGCAATATGA
>JAVKPL010004614.1:0-22596 GCA_032173675.1 Gastrolobium villosum
TATTTAATTGTTATTATATATGTCTCACTAATATCTATTCGGTAAATGCATTCAAATGAAAGGTTATGAGTTTAACCGTTTTATTTTGTGTTTAATGTACTTTATTTCCATCTATCCAATACTATTCTTTCGATTGAATGCAAATAAAAGGTAATGAATATAAACATTAAATGCATTCTTCTCAATTATTTTAATTAAAATTAATGTCATAATGATTAGTTTTAATTGATTTTGATTCTTGGTAACTATCAATTTGCCTTTTATTATTTGAATTTTTAATTAAATAGCGTTACATTTGTTCCATGGTTAAATAATTTTTGAAAATATATTATTGTGCTTGACGTGATGGGTCTCGCTCCGACGTATCTCTCGGTACAATAGGGAACTCAAAGCCACGTCATTCCGTATAAAATATTTATTTATTGATTGATTTTATTTTTCAAAGTAATTTTAAAGAAAATCATTTGAAGATTTTTGATTCGATTGTTTGGGATTATCAAACTGTCGCAGCTAAAATGATTCGAAATGATAATTGTAGGATTAAAAAGATGTCTTAACTCAGCTAATCCCCTTTTAAATAAATTTCATGTTATTATTTTTGTTATTGTAAATTTTACGGTAAATTTAAATGAATTTTGAATCACCATGTCGTCACGGCTAAAATGAGCCAAAATAAAATTCACATGGGTTAACAAACCGTCACGGTTAAATTACCCCATCGGCAAAAATGAATCAAAAGGTTATGAGATTAACAAAGCGTCACGCCTAACTTAATCCCCAATATGATTTCTAAGCTATATAAAAAAAACTTCTAATAAAACATGAAAAACATAAGGAAATTATAAAAAATTCCTAACAAATAAAGAACATAAAGCCATACAAAGAAAATTATTAACTAGAGGAGGAGGTAAATGAACATACCTCAAAGATGATCAAAAACTTGGTGTATGGAGCCAAGTTGTGGAGAACTACCCCAACTTTCCCAAGTGTCTTGTATTTTTGTGTTTTTTATAGTTGGCTCTCTCCAATTGTGTCTTTTTAAGGAAGGGGAAGAGGCTCTTTATATAGAGGGAAGGGAGGAGGAATGAATGAGAAATAGGTAATGTGGGACTTCTTAGGAAAATTGATTTTTTTCAATGTGGACAGCCATTTTGTGACAACCGTATCTCACACTAGAGGTCTAGCTTGAAAATCAGTCCGGTCATATTGAAGTATCATATGTGAGGAACATGCCGGCCAAATTTGAGGAAGATCAGACGATTCATTTGAGAGAAATGATCATTGCAATATGGCTGCCCGAAATTGCATCTATACTAACAAAACTAACATTGGGCCCAAGAGGGCTATTTATATGGAGGCCTTGGGAGGCTCGTTAGGGTTGGTGAGGAAGGGGTCAACCCTTCTTGGGATCTGCTCTTGATAGCGCTGCTATGATTGCAGTGATACGCCTGGCGGTGTCAGCACATGCCAAAAGGGGAGTTCCCTCTTATGGCATCTGTGGCGATTGCCTTTAGGGGTTGAGGTCCCGAGATAGGACATTTCGATGCCTCTTCTTGGGAGTGTCGTCCTCTTGGGAGTTGGGAATGGTTCCGTTTGGTAGGGCTGACGTGGATGGGAGCTATGATTGGGCTTGGACCCTTGGGCCCCCTGTCGCTGGGCCATTGCTGTTGGGCCATCCAGAACACATTGTTTTTTAAATAAAAAGTTTGAAAGGTTTCTTTTTTTTTTTTTAAATTATATGATGCCAACTAATTATGACATGTATAATATTCAGAATATACATTTTTTCTTTTATACAGGACAAATTAATACTTTTTTTTTTGAGATTCAAATTAATACTTTTAAACCACATGGCCATTTCAAACTAAATAAGTAATAAGTAATACTGAAATGGGGTTCTGAGTTACGCTAAGTAAATAATAGTCAGCGCTAAAGAAATCCATAATAATAATACGAACCATAATTTTGAAAATTAAAATTTTAGAGTGATATGTAAATTGGTGGGGGTAATACCCTATGTTGCACCGACACCAATACGGGACACGGGATACGACTCGACACAACATTCGACATGTTAATTCTAAAAAATGATAGATTTCAACACGTTAGGACACATTTTGATATTAAATAATATTTTTAATTTATGTAATTTATATTATATTTAATATTCAATAATTTAACAAAAAAAAAGTTAAACTTATAATTTCTATCAATTTTATCAAGAAATATAAGATATTACAAATATTGATATTAAACACAATAAAATGGTAATCATAATCTAACAAATTTAATAGTTAAAATAAAAAACGCAATTCAACACAACCTTTGAGCATTTTCTTGAATCTCTGCAACGCATGTTGGAATGTCAGTAAATAGTTAAGTGTCGAGGAGTGTCATGAAGTATCGGATACGACATGTCAAATTTTTTGAAGTATCTCATAGATAATATCTACTAGAGAATCCAAATTCCAATGAAACACCTTAATAACGTAAATTTGCTCTTTTTCTTAAGAATGGAAATTCATAAATTAACCAACAGCAGTTTCTTGATGCAGAATTCAAAATATGCACGTTAACAAGTTTATTTTCTTAAAGCCTTAAACCACAAAATTTCATGCAGAAAGTCAAATTTAGCGTAAACAACCAAGAATGCTTACGTAAGTGAGAATGAGAACTCGTGACTGTTAATAAGTATAATTTTTTTTTTGATACATTGCATGAAATCATTTTTTCATTTACTGTTAACTGTAGTTACATTTTATTGTAACCACAGTTGTTATAACTTTATTTACCTTTTATTGTAACCACAGTTGTTATAACTGTAGTTAGATTTCTATAGTGTGGTTACAATTTTAAACTAACTACAGATAACAGTAACGTTTTTATACTAAATAATTGTCCATTTCGTAGAAGCCATTTCGTAGAAGCTATGAAAACCTTATGTTCGGAATGTGCGTGATTGTTTTCAACCAGAGCGACAATAAAAACAAACAAACTGATAATGAAGTGTCTGAAGAAGGAGCAAAGTTACTCTACATCCGGATCACAAAATGTTTGGTGGGATTGAGGTGAGAAAAGAGAGAGAAAAAATTGAGGAGAAAGGATAAAAAAAAATAAAAAAATTAATTCAAGTATCAAATTTTAAGTGAAAGGACGTGACCATATTAAAAAATTCCCCGAAAAAGATTGACCTCCTTTCAATTTATTGTAATTAATATGAGTCAAGGCAGCCAAGCCAACTGCGCGTTGCCTCTTGTCAAAGCCTTTGGAATGGACTAAAGAATATTCTTTGGCTTTGAGATTTTATACTTTTTATTTGGCTTTCGAGGGATACAGTGGTCTTTTAGTCGGGGGTGTAAAGTGCTTTGTGTGTCATATAGAAATAGAATCCATGCATGGCGGTAGGGGTGACAATACAGGTTTTGACCCGCAGGTTGACCCGTGACAAGATCCGTCAAAACGCGTGTCGTGTCAACCCGCGGGTCATTACGGGTCATGTACGAGTTGTGTAAATGTGACCCTTTTTTTTGTATCGGGTCACGTGTCAACCCGCGGGTCAACGTGTCAACCCGCACAGTGTTATTTTTTTAATTTTCAATTAAATATTTTATTATATTATTTTTTTATTCATTTATATATTGATATATATAGTCATTGTTTAGTATAGAAAAGAATAGAAGGAACTAAAAATCTCAAAAAACAGAAGCTAATCTTTTTTTATTTTTTTATTGTTTTTAATTTATTTATTTTTCAAAAAATCTCTTCTTTTTTTTAATTTTAAATTTTGCGGGTCGTGTCGTGTCGACCCGTGACCCGCAACGGATCGTGTCAGGATTCGTGTTTTGTGACCCGTTTACAAAACATGTCGTGTCAGGGTCGTGTCAAATAGTGTACGGATCAAAAACGTGTCGTGCCGTGTCGTGTCGGGTTGACCCTTATTACCACCCCTACATGGCTGGCTAAAGAGCCAACTGATCATTCTTAAAAATACAAAAGTAAAATATGATATTGTTTAAAAACAAAAAGTCCTCACCAATCACATCAGTATGCTGTGTTTTGTTGATTCCTTATGCATGCATCTTAAGTGTATATAATATTATTATGGAATCAACGACCTTGTATCATGTATGGGGAGATCTCCTTGTTGAGGTGTATTTGAATTATCACATTAGTTTGTACCAAAAAAAAAAAAATTACCACTTGAGCAGTGGCGGAGCCAAGATTCCGATTTAGCTGGGGCAAAAAATTTGACTCATCAAATTATCAAAATATTTATCGTAATTACACAAATTTATTAGGAAAAAAAGTTACCATGAATTCTAGCATACTTATCTAAATTATTTACTAAATAATGTCAACACTGCACCAGAATCAACCCAAGCAATCTTTGTTGAACCAGACCTACTCTTTGAATTTGAATTACTATTTGTAGAAGAGAAAGTGTAGAACAATTAAAGCCCAAGAAAAAAATAGCTTAAGATTTATCAAAAAAAAAAAAAACGAATCTAAATAATGTATGTAGATCGAGGTGTCTTTAAAAAAAATAAATTCTAAAATAAAGAATTTAGCAGCTTTACATTAATCTATACAAAAAGTTACCAAAAACAATTAAGAGTGTTTGGCATGGTTTTTGTAGTGGGATTCATTTGGGTATGACACAGCTACACTGGTATTTGAGAATCATAAACCAATACCATTACACTAAGTTGCATGTATCTTTACAATTTATATTTTTTACTTTTGCTTGATATTAAAATAAAGGTGCTGTAAGTCACTAAGTTATCATGAATTAATTTATACAACTGCAGGATGTATCGTATAAGTATTAAGTAATTGCTTGCAATTTTATTTATAAAATAGTTATTGTGAGAAAGAAAAAATAACATTTTGTTTTAAAGAGCAACGACGTGAAATGTAATAGGCTTTGTCGCTATGAAAAAAAAGCCATAGAGATGTTGCATAACTTCATAATTTGTCAAGAGAGAGTATATAAAGACGATTCAGATTCAAATATTTAAGGAAACACTAAAGAACAAAACACTCAAAACATATCTTCACAAAATAAAATCAATTACAAAAAAATTAGAAAAATTTCAGAATAAAAAAGCACCAATTTAAGAGCAAATATCATTGGGGTTTCTAACTTTGAGAGAAATGCGAGCAGACATGAAGACACCGCTGAGGTTTCCAATTCTACTGAGAATGTATTAGGCTATTAGCTGATAGATAAAGAACATAGGTGGGGCCAGATTTTAATTTTAGAACGGCCAAATAATAATTAATTATATAAATATATATAATAATAATTTTTTTTTAAAAGTTAGCAGGGGCCAAGGCCCCACCTGGAGACCAAGTGGCTACGCCACTGCTTGAGTAGCCTTCTCTGTTCAAGTGCTGCCATCTATCCGCAGAACATGTTTGCCCTCAGCATCCATCAGAAGAGGGAGCCCCACGTGCAGCATGTACATAACCTAGGCATCGTTAGGGTCCGTGTTTCAAAACCCCATACCGCCTCCTAGGTTGACCCGGGTCAATCCTAATCCCTCGGATTGGGGTAATAAGTTGAACCCTATATGCATATCGACCCTTCCAACCCCTAAAACCCTGACCGGATTTCAGTGACTCCCGGGTCAGGTCACAACATGTTTTTTGTTTTTATTTTAAATTTTATAAAACAACGTCTTTTTATTTAAAAAAATTAAAATAAAAATATTTGCAAAAACTCATTATTACTTCTTTTAAATTTTTATTTGTCGTGACCTTCTCAAAGGAGACAGAACCGGGTCAGCGTAGTGACCCCATTAAAATATGAGTTTTGTACTTTGGTATCTTGATACTTTAGTTAGGTTGTATAATATTGACTTGTGATTGTAATTGGTGAATTATGTTAAATATATTTTGAATCTTTGATGATTGATGGTTTGTTTTTTAATATTTTCATACAGGATATATATATTTATAATTTTTAATATATAAAACCGGGTAGTGTGACCCCTGGTCACCCTGTTGAACCCCTGACTCCGTGACCCCCGACTTTGGCCGGACGGGGGCTTTAAACACTGTTTGAGATTGGTCTTCTTCGCCACTTTTATTCTCTGTTCTTACACATTTTTCAAGCAATTGATATAGTTCCGCACACCCCTCCAATGGGCTGTGCTCTGCCATCCCTCTCAAGGGTATTCAGCAGACTCTTGTTTCATCTTGGTCCCAACCCCTCCACCGAGGCCTCATACAAACTCTTCTTGTTGTTCCTGTTGCCGTGTTCACTGTTTTTTTGGGTACACTTCTTCTTGAATTGTCCTGTTGCCGTGTTCATCCCTCTCAAGGGTATTCAGCAGAAGCTCTTCAGCTTCATCTTGGTCCCAACCCCTCCACCGAGGCCTCATACAAACCTTGTTGTTCCTGTTGAACCGTGTTCACTGGAGCCATGCTGGGTTTCCCAATTTGCTTCCACACACATACCATAAAATCTTATAAACAAAAAGAGAAAATGGATATTTAAATTATTGGAGATTGATCTATCAATTAATGATTTGAGATTTTTCACCATACATGAATTATTGAAAATAGATACAATTATTCATTCCCAAATAGGCTATCCTTTACCTCGTTTACCAAATGCTGTCATTTGATTTGTCATCTATGATAACGGGAATAAAATTAAAAGTAATTTATTTTTTTATTCTATGAATCACTAATGTACCGCTTTATTTTACAAATAATTTAATGCGATAGATTTTGAAAATAATTACGGCTATTAACAGAAAGTAATTTAATGCAAAAATATGATTGGACATAGTCGGAGCGAAGCTCTGGAAACCAAAGGAGCAATCTCCAAAAAAAAAAAGATTGGATTTCTTAGTAAATTTAATGCGACTGGGTTTTTTAAAAAATGGATGTAATTCTGTTCTATATGAATCAAACTTAAATTTGGACATGAAAAATATGGAAAAAAAATTTGAATTACACATTCACTTAAATTGTTATTATGAAAAAAACTGTGTTAATTATAAAATACAATAATATAAATATTTTTAATTACAAGAAGGTATTTACTGATAATATTTTCAAAGCCAGGATATACTCACCGATTAATAATTAAAGAAAAAAAGAATAGACATTTTTGTTACTGGCAGTGGTATCTTACTAGCACTATCCAATTAAAGAACAATATATTACGAGAATATCAAGGGAAATGGTTAAAATGACGAGCCTAGAGTAGTGGTAAAGCTACTACTTTGTAATTGAAAGATCATGGGGTTTGTATTCAGGAAACAACCTCTTTGCATGTATACAAGGGTAAGATTGCATACAAGGACACCCTCCCTAACAATTAATTCTAAGTCCAAGAATTATCAAGTAATATACTTTAGGACTTAGAATTAATTGTTAGGGTAACTGACTTCTTGCATGAGTAAGCTCAAACGTATTTTTGTTAAAATACATGCATTAAATTATCATTTGATTACACAAAGGGTTTATAGCGTTACGCATTTATAAAAACATGTTTGAAAAGATTTTAGAATATTTTTAAACGTATTTCCAACCATTCTAAAAGGTTGGGAATCGATTCCTTGTGAATAGGAATCGATTTCCACTCATCTGTAAGGTTGGAAATCGATTCCCACTCATTAGTAATTGATTTCTATTGCACCAGAGAACGAAAATAATGGCCATAAACAGCTAGTTTTGCGAAAATGAGTATGCAAAGGGTCATGGGGGCATACATAATTTAAATGGCTTTATTGAATAAAGTCATAAAACATAAGGATGTAACTTACGATACGGTTCGATAAAATTCATAAAAAAGTTATATATTTTTAAATTATTTTTTATTATATTATGTATCTTACGATTCGACATGATTCACGATATGAAAAATCGGACAAACGATACACAATACATATTGCAATTCAATAACCTTGTACACTATTTTTTTCAAACACGTGGTAGAAGTATATATTTTAATATGACATTAAGTATCCTTATTTATAGATGAGCTAATCCACTTTAGTACTATCTTTATAGTACCATTGTTGCAAATTTGAAATATGTTTGTGAGAGATAAAATATATCAAATGAGATGTTATTGCGTAAATCTCGGAAAGTTATGTAGAATCAAAAAAAGAATTACCTGGTTCGGATACGCGAGTCAAAAGTTATGGCCTTATAAAATTTTATGATTAAACTGTTAACTTTTTGTGCCACATGTCAACCCCAGAAGAGTCACGCCTAAATTAGGCGTAAATGCCTTGGGAGTCACGCCCAATTTAAACGTGAATGAGTGCAATATATTCGTAATTAGGTTCAAAACAGCAACTTATTCGTAATTATTTATTAAAAAATATATTTTAATTTATTTTTTCCCTATCTTCAAACCTTAAATATTTTGTATTCCTGCTAAGAGAAGGATTATTTCACTTCAGTTTCCTAAATTTTTTAATGTTATTTGTATAATAACACATCCAAATGGAAGTCCAATTCCAAGGAAATTACTGAAGTGAGATAGCATATTCCAAGTCATCCAATCCCTATTTACTCAATTAAGTATTTTTACTTACTCGAGTACGTGTTGTCACTTACTCCAATTTCAAGGACAATTATAAAATGGTCCGAATTGGGGAGAGACAAAATCAGCAAATTTGCAATATAAACATACTGATGAAATCAAATTTACTTACTCATTGTGTTAACTAAATTAATACAACATTGATAGACACACAAAACAAAAATATATATATTAATACGACATTTATGCATCCATCAAGTCTTCACACTTCATATCAACCACATGTCCACTAATTACAAAACGAGGCTACACACATAATCACAAAAATCTCTCAAATGAAATGCAACTTCACATTGCTCGGTCGCTTCAAGGAGCAGTGAATTTTTTTTTTTTTACAAATTAACACGAGATTTTTTAATGTGTTTTGTCTTCACTCACAATTTTTCATGAGGTCATCATTCCCAGAATTGCTCCAAGTCAAGTATGCTTAACTACAGAGTTCTTTCATTCCGAGCTACCGAAAAATAGATGTATCTTGTTAATATAAGTAATACCAATTAACTCTTAGAAGTTATCTCAAACTATACATTCCCATAACTGCATAGTCTCCGGAATCTCTCTTTTTCGGGTATTGATTCGATTCATTCATGTACTACCAGCTGCATGATTTGACATGAGTCGCTCATTGTCTATGCCTCTTTTGCACCGGCAATCACTGCCCTTGCCAGCCCATGGGATGTACATACCCACCACCTTCCGCCTGGTTCGTTCTCGAACCACACCGTACTAGGAGAGAGGCTATGCTCTGATACCACTTATAACACCCGACCGCTTTAAGGATCAATAATTGTTCGCACAAACTAACACGAGACTTTTCAGCGTGCTTTGTCATCATTCATACACTTATTAGATGTTTTCTCAGGAGGTTACTCATGCCGAAATTACTCTAAGTCATGTACATTTAACTATATGGAGTTCTTTCATTCTTGGCTATCAAAAAATAGATACATCTTGTTAATATATAAAGTATCAATTAATTCTTATAAGTTATCACTAACTGTACAGTCTCAGACTACTTGCACAATCTCTGAAATCCCTCTCTTTTAGGTGTTGATTCAATTCATTCATGTATCCCAACTACAAGATTTAATATGAGTCACTCATTGTTCATGCCTTATTTGAACTGACAACCACTCTTTGCCTTTGCTAGTCCTTCAGATGTTACACACATCTTGATCAAATCTAATGTTTACCTTTACTCATATCAACATATGCTATGCCAAAAGTCATTAACTATAACTACACGCCTCAATCACCAAATATTCCTTGGTTGTATGATAAAGTCAACTATACATACAACCTCCTCAAAATTTCCATCTTCACATACAAAATGGAATTAAAGAACACTAGGATATGACCCGTGCCTTCGCACGGGATGGTGATTAGTAAAAAATATAAAATAAAATAAAATTAATAATAAAATTGATATTTTTAGGAAAGCAAAAATAATAGACATGCATTGTACATTAAGAAGCATGGCAAGCAAAAAGAAAATAGAGTAGAACAACCAACATTGTGGATTAATATTCAACAATGTGCATCCATGATTTTTCAAGTTTTATATTTAACCTGTCATTGAGAAACAAATACAAATCATTTCACAGTGAATAACAAATCTTTAGATTATAATAAACACAGACAAAAAAAGATAAATTAATTACAAATAGTGAGAAAGTAAAAACTTACATGTTCAAATGAGTAATAGATAATAAGGTCACAATGCTCTCAAATATATCATGAACAACAATTGAGAATTCTCCAAAACTTCAAACAGCAATGTGAATATGTGATGCACAATTAAATCTCCTAAATTAAACTCGGCCTCATGTTGAGTTATAAATAGCCCTGACAGATATTGTGTCTCCATTTTGGGCACATCATTATGAACAACAAAACTTTATCTGCCAAAACATAACCATTGATTAAGGTAAGCAGGTATGATCTATAGTGAGGAATTTCAATAATACTTAAAAGAGATAAAACTTAAGTGGTACAGATATAAGTAGCTACCTCAAACATGGTCAGATCTCGTTCAGCAGTAATGTATAATAGTTTTACAAATAAGACACACTAACTTATGTCAATCTTTGGAAAATTTCTTGGAATACAATATTTGTTGTATTATTTGCAACTGAGCCATGATCGTCAAGCAGGAGGTGCGGAAGGATATGATAAATACAATCTAAATAACATTCATATAAGCGTCATAGTTTAAATAAGTTTATAGGACAAGGACATATATGAAAAGATATTATTTAATACTTCTTATGGATCCCCATTAATACAATATAGTTCATACAGGAACAAATTATTCCTTCAATCGAAAATCATAAGACACCATTAAGGGAGGATACAAAGCTACCTTTATAAAGAATATAAACAAATGTGATGATAAACAGAATCTAAATAAATTCATAGAAGCATCAAGTTGTAATACAATATAGTTCATACAGGAACAAATTATTCCTTCAATCGAAAATCATAAGACACCATTACGGGAGGATACAAAGCTACCTTTATAAAGAATATAAACAAATGTGATGATAAATAGAATCTAAACAAATTCATAGAAGCATCAAGTTGTTATGATATAACACTCACTTACAGTTCTATATAACAGAACCAAGTTAAAACAAAGGCGGAAAAACTATATAACATAGTTGGCTTCAGGAAAATGTAAAACATTCACTAACAGTTGTATACAACATAACCAAGTTTTACTAACCCCATTACCATCAATACATCAGAACATATAAAATACATGAAAGTAATACATTCCAAATATATAGTACAGTGGCAAAAAAGGATAAATCTGCTTCGTGAAAAATGACCACAACAAAAACTGACAAAAAAACATACATGATCATCAATTAGAACCATCTTCGCATTTTCGCCCATCTCCGGTCGATGAAAGTTCGGTTGCCTCCACAATCTGATAACCCTGACTTTGATTCTCCATTGCTCTTTCGATGAGGTCAAATCACGGATAACATCAACTTTTGCAGCCATTTGAGAGATTTTGAATCAGATAATTTGGCGACACAATGGAAAGGAAGGAAGAACGAAGAACAATTGCAAATGAGGAGAATTTCATAATAAATAACGAAGGAATACCTATAAACCTAGCGTGCTCAATACTCAGAGAGAAAGACCAACGGTTTTGCATAGATAAATGAAAAACATTCATTGCAGATGTATTGTGCCCAATCGATGATCCTGAAGCAGCACGTAGGGAGGATAGGAAGGGTATCACCGTCTTGATAACCAAAACAATAAATAACAGCAAGAGAATGGCAGTAGATGACGTGTTTGGGTAAACTCCCAAACATAGATAACATAAACATCATTAGTACACATCAGCAGATATATATTTAAAATTTAAAATAAATTAATAGGCATAACTGTAATACATTTCACTTTTTAAAAGACAAATTTCTTAAATAAAAGTTTCTATAAAAAGAAACTTATAGTGTGAACACAATTCTGATATTGAAGGGGGAGCTGCCACTTGTCAAAACTTTACTCCAGTGGCTTCTCTCTTCTAATATTAAATACTTAAAAGAGATAAAACTTAAGTGGTACAGATATAAGTAGCTACCTCAAACATGGTCAGATCTCGTTCAGCAGTAATGTATAATAGTTTTACAAATAAGGCACACTAACTTATGTCAACCTTTGGAAAATTTCTTGGAATACAATATTTGTTGTATTATTTGCAACTGAGCCATGATCGTCAAGCAGGAGGTGCGGAAGGATATGATAAATACAATCTAAATAACATTCATATAAGCGTCATAGTTTAAATAAGTTTATAGGACAAGGACATATATGAAAAGATATTATTTAATACTTCTTATGGATCCCCAATAATATAATATAGTTCATACAGGAACAAATTATTCCTTCAATCGAAAATCATAAGACACCATTACGGGAGGATACAAAGCTACCTTTATAAAGAATATAAACAAATGTGATGATAAATAGAATCTAAATAAATTCATAGAAGCATCAAGTTGTAATACAATATAGTTCATACAGGAACAAATTATTCCTTCAATCGAAAATCATAAGACACCATTACGGGAGGATACAAAGCTACCTTTATAAAGAATATAAACAAATGTGATGATAAATAGAATCTAAACAAATTCATAGAAGCATCAAGTTGTTATGATATAACACTCACTTACAGTTCTATATAACAGAACCAAGTTAAAACAAAGGCGGAAAAACTATATAACATAGTTGGCTTTAGGAAAATGTAAAACATTCACTTACAGTTGTATACAACATAACCAAGTTTTACTAACCCCATTACCATCAATACATCAGAACATATAAAATACATTAAAGTAATACATTCCGAATATATAGTACAGTCGCACAAAAGGATAAATCTGCTGCGTGAAAAATGACCACAACAAAAACTGACAAAAAAACATACATGATCATCAATTAGAACCATCTCCGCATTTTCGCCCATCTCCGGTCGATGAAAGTTCGGTTGCCTCCACAATCTGATAACCCTGACTTTGATTCTCCATTGCTCTTTCGATGAGGTCAAATCACGGATAACATCAACTTTTGCAGCCATTTGAGAGATTTTGAATCAGATAATTTGGCGACACAATGGAAAGGAAGGAAGAACGAAGAACAATTGCAAATGAGGAGAATGTCATAATAAATAACGAAGGAATACCCTTAAACCTAGCGTGCTCAATACTCAGAGAGAAAGACCAACGGTTTTGCATAGATAAATGAAAAACATTCATTGCAGATGTATTGTGCCCAATCGATGATCCTGAAGCAGCACGTAGGGAGGAGAGGAAGGGTTTCACCATCTTGATAACCAAAACAATAAATAACAGCAAGAGAATGGCAGTAGATGACGTGTTTGGGTAAACTCCCAAACATAGATAACATAAACATCATTAGTACACATCAGCAGATATATATTTAAAATTTAAAATAAATTAATAGGCATAACTGTAATACATTTCACTTTTTAAAAGACAAATTTCTTAAATAAAAGTTTCTATAAAAAGAAACTTATAGTGTGAACACAATTCTGATATTGAAGGGGGAGCTGCCACTTGTCAAAACTTTACTCCAGTGGCTTCTCTCTTCTAATATTAAATACTTAAAAGAGATAAAACTTAAGTGGTACAGATATAAGTAGCTACCTCAAACATGGTCAGATCTCGTTCAGCAGTAATGTATAATAGTTTTACAAATAAGGCACACTAACTTATGTCAACCTTTGGAAAATTTCTTGGAATACAATATTTGTTGTATTATTTGCAACTGAGCCATGATCGTCAAGCAGGAGGTGCGGAAGGATATGATAAATACAATCTAAATAACATTCATATAAGCGTCATAGTTTAAATAAGTTTATAGGACAAGGACATATATGAAAAGATATTATTTAATACTTCTTATGGATCCCCAATAATATAATATAGTTCATACAGGAACAAATTATTCCTTCAATCGAAAATCATAAGACACCATTACGGGAGGATACAAAGCTACCTTTATAAAGAATATAAACAAATGTGATGATAAATAGAATCTAAATAAATTCATAGAAGCATCAAGTTGTAATACAATATAGTTCATACAGGAACAAATTATTCCTTCAATCGAAAATCATAAGACACCATTACGGGAGGATACAAAGCTACCTTTATAAAGAATATAAACAAATGTGATGATAAATAGAATCTAAACAAATTCATAGGAGCATCAAGTTGTTATGATATAACACTCACTTACAGTTCTATATAACAGAACCAAGTTAAAACAAAGGCGGAAAAACTATATAACATAGTTGGCTTTAGGAAAATGTAAAACATTCACTTACAGTTGTATACAACATAACCAAGTTTTACTAACCCCATTACCATCAATACATCAGAACATATAAAATACATTAAAGTAATACATTCCGAATATATAGTACAGTCGCACAAAAGGATAAATCTGCTGCGTGAAAAATGACCACAACAAAAACTGACAAAAAAACATACATGATCATCAATTAGAACCATCTCCGCATTTTCGCCCATCTCCGGTCGATGAAAGTTCGGTTGCCTCCACAATCTGATAACCCTGACTTTGATTCTCCATTGCTCTTTCGATGAGGTCAAATCACGGATAACATCAACTTTTGCAGCCATTTGAGAGATTTTGAATCAGATAATTTGGCGACACAATGGAAAGGAAGGAAGAACGAAGAACAATTGCAAATGAGGAGAATGTCATAATAAATAACGAAGGAATACCCTTAAACCTAGCGTGCTCAATACTCAGAGAGAAAGACCAACGGTTTTGCATAGATAAATGAAAAACATTCATTGCAGATGTATTGTGCCCAATCGATGATCCTGAAGCAGCACGTAGGGAGGAGAGGAAGGGTTTCACCATCTTGATAACCAAAACAATAAATAACAGCAAGAGAATGGCAATAGATGACGTGTTTGGGTAAACTCCCAAACATAGATAACACAAACATCATTAGTACACATCAGCAGATATATATTTAAAATTTAAAATAAATTAATAGGCATAACTGTAATACATTTCACTTTTTAAAAGACAAATTTCTTAAATAAAAGTTTCTATAAAAAAAAACTTATAGTGTGAACACAATTCTGATATTGAAGGAGGAGCTACCACTTGTCAAAACTTTCCTATAGTGGCTTCTCTCTTCTAATATTAAAGATGAGATATGATTACGGAACCTCCAATTGGCAACCCATAGCTGGATGAGATATTAATCTCAATAATAAGAATTCTAGATAATTTTCCATAATTGGACGCTCATAATCATAAAAAAACATGTAATACCGCTTATTAAATATTTGTAATTATTTACTTTTAATTTTTTTAATAGGTCAGAATTTTAATTAAGAAAAGGGGAAGATTATAGTTACTACCTCTTTTTTGTTATTATTAAATCGTAACCATTAATTTCCATCAATATAACGGTTATAATTTATTAGAAAATAATAATTAATTAATAAGTATAACCCAATAAATTATAATAATTAGATTGACAGAAATTAACGGTTACAATTTAGTAAAAAAAAATTATAACCATAAGCTTTCCTCGGGGAAAATCTTAATTATAATTAACTGACTTAATTCATAGCAACTCTATCTAGCTAATTGAACATAAATGTACCAGTAGTTTCTCGTTTATAGCGTAGGGTGAGGGAAATGGGTTGGTTGGTTGGGTTGATGGAGAAATTGAGAAGAATAGTGAAAGAGATAGCTTACACTGATAATGTGAATGTGTCAAAGCTCTCTCCATTTCACGCTCTCTCATTCCTTTTCTTTCATTTGCCTCTTCTCTCTACAAACTCACTCTCTCACTTCGCCACTCCCTTTACCAACACCGCTTCTTTCATATCCACCGGTAACTAACTAACTAACCCATCTTCCTTTCTTCTCTCTTTCAAATCCAACGGTAATGTGAATGTTGTTGTTGTTTTGTGTGTAGTTTGCCAATTCCAGTTATCAGTGTTGGGAATTTGACTTGGGGAGGTAATGGGAAGACACCAATGGTTGAGTTCATTGCTCTCTTCTTTGCTCGTTCCGGAATTTCACCCCTCCTTCTTTCCAGGGTATTTTGTTTTTTTTCCTTTTTCTTAATTCAGTTTAAAAGTGATTAATTACCTCAGCTCGACAAATAGTTTGTTCTATTGCATAAATTGTTAATTTAGTTTATGGTTAATTATTAATGATTAAATCAGTTTGATAATTGGTTAATGAATATATGTTACAGTGGCTAATGTGTGTTCCATGATACCTTTAGGAATTTCTTGATTTTCCATACCCTAAGACCTAAGTTGTTGAAGATATCGTACCTTTCATGTCAAATTCTAATTGAAGTAGTCAATGTCTGTTGATCTGTTCATTTTGTGATTCACAGGTCCTCTAAAAGGTAGATCCGAGTGTTTATCGAAGTTTAGTTGGAAGTCTGAGATACTTGACATGTACGAGACCGGATCTGTGTCTGAGTGTTGGAATAATAAGCCGATTTATGGAAGAGCCGAGCTATACTCATTGGAAGGCGGCAAAGAGAATTTTAAGATTGTTCCATGAACATATCTTAAAATTCTCTTTGCCGCCTTCCAATGAGTATAGCTCGGCTCTTCCATAAATCGGCTTATTATTCCAACACTCAGACACAGATCCGGTCTCGTACATGTCAAGTATCTCAGACTTCCAACTAAACTTCGATAAACACTCGGATCTACCTTTTCACCTCCATCATATCTTGAAAGTTTAAAGCCGGGTTCCATAGGAGTTGAAACCGGGTTGCAATTACTCATTTTAAACTTCTCTAAATTTCCTTTTGCATAGGCTTCCTGAGAAACGAAAATCCCAGATTTGTCTTGTCTGACCTCCAAACCAAGAAAATATTTCATTAGACCAAGATCCGTCATCTCGAACTCCTTCGTCATTTTATTCTTGAAATCTTGAATCATCTCTTCATCATTACCCAAGAAAATCAGATCATCAAAATATAGAGCAACAAGTAGAATTTTACTTCCCTTTTTCTTCACATAGAGTGCATGTTCATACGGACATTGTTCAAATCCATCTTTCTTGAAGTAATTGTCAATTCTTGTGTTCCAGGCTCTTGGGGCCTGCTTCAACCCATACAGAGCTTTCTTCAGTCTCAACACTTTCCTCTCTTGTCCTGCTTTCATGAATCCCGGAGGTTGTTCCAGATACACCTCCTCTTCGAGTACTCCATTTAAGAATGCCGACTTCACATCCATCTGATAGATCGGCCATCCGAACTGGGCTGCTTGAGAAATTAACAGCCTGATAGTCTCCATTCTTGCTACGGGTGCGAACACCTCGTCATAGTCAATCCCGGCCTTCTGTCTATACCCTTTCGCCACTAGCCGGGCTTTATATCTTTCGATCTCCCCCTTAGCATTCATTTTCCTTTTATACACCCATTTCACACCAATGGGCCGACTTCCTTTGGGTAGCTCGGCTAACTCCCACGTCTTGTTCTTTTCTATTGCTTTAATTTCCTCTTCCATGGCTGATTGCCACTTCACATTTCGAATTGCTTCTTCAAAACTCACTTCCTCAGAGTCTGCTAACAAACATACCAGGTGTGCTTCACTGGTGGAATCATACAGATCTTGTAGACTCCTCATCCTTGGTTGTCTCAACTCTTCTTCACCATCAGAAACTTCAGGATTTGCAGGGATATGGGTCGAAGGTTGTTTGACCTCAATTGCTCTATTTCCGGGTTCCACATTGTCCCCTGATAGACTGTTCCAGTCCCAAGCATCTTCTTCATTCACTTTTACATCTCGGCTAACCAGCACCTTTTTACTAACGGGATCCAACAACTTGTATCCCTTCGTCTTCTCATCATACCCAATAAACACAAATTTCTTACTTTTATCATCTAGTTTTGTCCTCAACTGATCCGGTATGTGTGCATAAGCAACACTCCCAAAGATTCTAAAATGACCCACTGAGGGCTTCAATCCGCTCCATGCTTCTTGTGGAGTCTTGTCATTCAAATTTGAATGTGCACATCTGTTCTGCACATACACTGCACATTGTACAGCTTCTCCCCAGAACTCTTTTGGCATGTTTTTTGTTTTTAACATAGATCGGACCATATCCAGGATAGTCCGGTTCTTTCTTTCAGCTACTCCATTCTGCTGGGGCGAGTACGGTGCGGTCAGGAACCGCCTTATCCCATGTTCTTCACAGTATTTCTTGAAAGCTGTTGACACGTACTCCCCACCTCGGTCTGAACGGACCGACTTGATGTACCTCCCAGTACCATTTTCTATCATCACTTTAAAGTTCCTAAATGCCTCTAGCACCTCGGATTTTTCCTTCAAAAAATACACCCAAGTCTTTCGACTAAAATCATCAATAAACGTGACAAAATACTTCTTGCCACTGAATGACCCTGGTGTAATTGGTCCACACAGGTCGGTATGAATTAATTCCAGAGGCTGCCTAGCTCGGTATCTCGCCATCCTTTGGAATGGGCTCCTCGCATGTTTTCCCAATACGCAGTCTTCACAAAAATTTCCTTCAGAGTTAAGCTTTGGCAGTCCCACCGCCATATTTTTCTTCATCATCTCGGTCAGACCACCATAATGAAGGTGTCCAAACCGTCGATGCCACAATGACATTTTATCTTCTACCTCGGCTTGCAAACAGCCGACCTCCATACTCCTCAGACTCAGCTTGTACATTCTATTTTTCTCCATCTGAACTCGGGCTATCAGACGCCCTTGTTTGTCTTTCAACAACAGAACTCGGTCAGTCATTAGAACCGAGTAGCCTTTTTCCATCAATTGTCCAATGCTCAGAATATTGCTTTTGAGCTCAGGCACGTAATATACGTCCCGAATTGTACCAATTCGTCCATCTCTTTGCAAGAAACAGATTGTACCTCGGCCTTTTACATCAATTTTGGACGCGTCTCCAAAGGAGACATGTCCAGCTTCCACCGTTCTCAATTCTTTGAACAAATGTTTGTAACCACACATGTGATTACTGGCACCAGTATCCAGGTACCACTCCGACTCAACCTTCGAGCTAGTTTCACCATGAGCTAACATCAGAACTCCATCTTTCATTTCTCCTTCTGCAGTGAAGTTTGAAGCCTCATCAATTCTTCTTTCATCTCGGCAGTCCTTAGCGAAATGGCCAACTCGGCCACAGTTATAACACTTGTCCGAGTTGCAATCTCTTGAATAATGTCCATACTTTCCACATTTGTAACATTCAACGTTTGATTGGTTTGTCCATTGGCCTCTTCCACCTCGACCACGTCCTCTACCTCTCCAATTTTGCTGACTCGTCTCGGCTCTTTCTTCGTGTTTCACTTCCTGACCTCGGCCACGACCTTCTCGGCCATTTCCACGTCCACGTCCACGTCCACGACCACGACCTCTACCTCGGACATTCTGAGAGTAGAGTGCCTTTTCATCCTTGATATTTGCTTTTGACTGAAGTGCTTGCTCCAGTGTCTCTTCTTTCTTCTTTTTCTTGCGTTGTTCATGTGCCTCAAGGGAACCTGCTAGCTCTTCAACAGAAAGCGTAGCTAAGTCCTTAGACTCTTCAATTGCACATACCACGTTTTCGAAATCGTCTGTCAATGACCTTAGAATTTTTTCAACGATTCTGGAGTCAGTCAGCACCTCTCCATTTCGTTTCAACTGGTTCACCACGGTTTGAACCCGGATGATGAAGTCCGACACTCCTTCGGTTTCCTTCATCTTCATCCCCTCCAACTCTCCTCTTAGAGTTTGAAGTCGGACCTGCTTTACACGGTCCGCACCTTTGTAAGTTGTCTCCAATGTATCCCAGGCTTCCTTTGCCGTCGTCGCATCTCCAATTTTTTCAAGACCACCGCTTCCTTCAACGGCTTGAAACATCATAAATAGTGCCGCTGCATCCTTTGATCTCAACACACTCAATTGCTTGAGTTGATTTGCTGAATATCCTTCCGTTGTATCAGGTTCTACGAACCCGTTTTGCACCAACCCCCAACTATCATAAGCTCGTAGAAGGGCCTTCATTTGGATACTCCAGTTTTCATAGTTCACCTTTGTCAGGCGGGGCACTGGCAGACTATTACTCATATTTTCCATTGGCTCAAGCTCTGATACCAATTTGTGATTCACAGGTCCTCTAATGGTGTTTCTCTCAAACACTCTAACACACAAAAACGAGTCTCTGAATATACCTCTTTCTATTACTGTGTATGCCAAGCCACTTTTCAATGGTTTACATGGTGCTATTTAAAAGCGTTAACAGAAATTAATAACTAACTTAGGAAAACTAAGCATAATAAAGACTACTTCATAGAAACTCTAAAACCATTAATGTCCACTAACAAATTCCTATGGACACACCCCTTCACCAAACGACACTTCTTTTTCTATTTTTCTTTAATTGAATAAAGTTTAAACCAACGGTCCAATCTCTTGATTCAGAAAAAATTGGGGTTGTAGTTCTTGATGATGCAATGCAGGTAATGCAACACTTCCCCATCCCCCCATCTCTTTCTTTGTTGATATAATATTTCGTGATTTTCTTCGTAATGACGATCATAAAAACGCCTCAATCATATTATTTACGTGTAAGGTAGCATTGGAGCTTGTGGCGTGATTTGGATATTGTAATGGTTAATGGATTAACTCTTTGGGGAAACCTTCAAGTTTCAACTAATGCCGCTTGGACCTTTGAGGGAACCTTTGACTGCACTTAAGCGAGCAGATGTAGTTGTAATCCATCATGCAGACTTGGTATGTTAAAATAATATTCGCAGTTCCTTTTTCAACAAAATAATTTGCAAATTCTTTTTGCAAGTTTTGTCTTTCATCTGTTTGCGTTTGCTCATTGAGGTTGCATGTAGGCTTGCAGATTTATAAAAACATGACACAATACTGAAATTTGTACTTTGGGAGATCCACAGGTTTCTGAGCATGTTCTCAAGGATATTGACTCAATGGTCCAAGGAATTAAAGACTCTGTTCCTATATTCTTAACAAAGATGGATCCAACTTACTTATTTGAGGTGGGAATTGTCAATGCCAAAATACCATTGACAGCTCTTCATGAAGCTACTATATTATGTGTTTCTGCTATTGGTTCTGCAGAACCTTTTGTGAAGCAGATTCAGAAGGTATTCCTCATCATTTATCTTTCCTTATCTAAATTCGATGTATTTTTAAGATAACCATTGGAGATTAATCTAAATACGAATATGTCAATTGACTATTTTCATCCTAACATGTTAAAGCTTATCTACCATTTTATTCAAAATCATTAGTTATGAAATTCTTAAACTTGAAAGCATTCTACAATAAGTAAAATAGCTATACAGTAGATGAATTAAATAATTAAGTGGGTGACTGCTTGTCATTACTGTCTGATGTATATTATAGTAATATATGCTAGAAAAGGATCAACTTCTATGGAATTGAAAGACAGGAAAGGGTAATAGGTGTCCCAGAGTGACACACACCAAACCCTTTGCCTGCCACGCTATGTAGCTATATAGCTTTTTAAGTGGATCTTCCCTTTATTTTTCCGCTTATTTCTTTCTGCATTTATGATCTCTAAGTGCAGATAACTTGATGCAGATGGGAGCACTTTATGTTGATCGATTAGATTTCAATGATCATCACATATTCCATTCCAGGGTACATTATCTCTCCTGAATTTGAAAGAAACAATTTTTTAACTGATTACATTTTTTGTTATTTCCAGTCACCATTTAAATCAGTCCTACATTCTTTTTGCCACTGTGCTGTTAAACAAATAATAGTATGTGAGAAAGCTGAATGAGAATCTGATACAAACTCAACCCAAAAAAGAAGGGAAAAGGCTGAAAATTATGTGAATATAGTCGCAGTTTTCATTATGCCAGTATCAAAAGCAGAAATGAAAATTGCAGGAAAATGCAAATGTAAATGAAGGAAGAAACAGAAACAAAGCCAGAGCCCTCTCCTCACCAAAAAAAAAAGCCAGAGCAAATTGGAGGGTGCTCTTATTATCTGCCAAGTCCCAATTCTAAATTCCCTGATACCCTTATGTGATGTCATTCACTCTTATATGCTTCCATGATACAGCCCCGATGAAGTTCCAACCACACTCTTATAAAATTACAGAACTTATTAAAAATGTGAATAGGAAACTAAAACTGGTATTTATTAATATGAAGAATTACAATGTACAGAGACACCTCAACTCAAAATTACAAGGAATTTGATGACTATTACAAGTAAACTCTGATAGACACTAATGGAAAATATTACAGAACTGGAATTCAAGAATGAAGAGTGTAGAGCAATTGGAGAGGCTCCATTCTCTCCCAGATCCAAATCCCAGCCAAGGTTCCAGATGACCCCACTTCCCTACTCCCCTGCTCTTTTAAACCACCTCCCATTGTGTTAAAGTTAGTTATGATGGTTGCAACAACCTAGTTGAGTTCGCAGCTGCTGGGGACC
>JAVKPL010004615.1:0-22538 GCA_032173675.1 Gastrolobium villosum
TTCATACCTCTGTTTACGTTTTTGGCAATTTACCATTTTGCCCTTGGTACACATTTTGACCCCAATTTCAGGGTTTTCACTAATCCTTTCCTTTTAACCCACATTATATCATATAAATTCACATTTGAATTTACGAGGTGTTATAGACCAGGCGACCAGCTCATAGCATAAAGAGAGTACGTTCTCCTTGTGAATTTATAATATTAAATTATAAAGGATAGTTGTAGCCTATGAAGCACCGACACTTCAAAAACCCTGACGTGTAGTGTCCGACACTTCCGGACACTCTCGGACACTCCGACACTCCCCGACACTCCAACACGCATTATAGAAATTCAAAAAAAGGTTCAAATGTTGATTTGCGTTGAGTTTTTAGTTCCAACTATTAGATTCGTTGGATTACGATTATCATTTTATTGAGTTTAATATAAATATTTGGGATATGTTATGTTTCTTTGCAAAATTTATGAATATTATAGGTTTAGATTCATTTTTTTGTTAAATTATTGAATATTAAATATATTATATACTACATAAATTAAAAATATTATTTAATATGAAAACATGTCCTAACGTGTCGAAATCTAACATTTTTTAGAATTAACACGTCGGAGTGTCGTGTCGTATCGTGTCACGTGTCCCGTGTTGGTATCGGTGCTACATAGGCTGTAGCCTTATTGATCTTATATAATCACAAATTTTGGATCATTTTATTGAACATTGGTTGTTGTGCTCCTTTAGTTGCAATGACATCCCTGGTTGCCGTGGATGGTAATGCACGTATTATTAAGTGACTGTGTTTAAACAAATTTTAAAATCATGGATACCCTCCCACATAGCGAGGTGATTGTATACATGGATGATGCAAAGAAACCTGCCAAAAATATTATGCATTTAATAATTTTTATAGCTTTATTCCAGTGCCATAATTTTTGTGAATGATTCCAGAAACTGCAGTAAAAAACTGGAAATCAGTATACGGAAGGGCCAAGGATGGAGAAATACAAGGAGATGCTTAAGAGAAAGGCTGAGGACCAAGGTGCTGAATTTGTATCATATGATCCCACCAAAGGAGAGTGGAAGATTAAGGTCAACCACTTCATTGTCTACAAGCTGGTAGATGAAGACAGTTGGACAAATGTTGACAAATGAAGGCTGGTCCGTCCCGTAAAATATAGGGGATGACAACATTACACTTTAATAGTTTCAAAATAGAGTCCTTCTTTGAAGTGTTATTTGTTTTTTTTCCTGTAAATTTTTACCGTATTTTGTTGATGTGCTTTCTATCATGCTTTGGGGATTTTTTTTAATAAATTGTACAGTTGGGGATGTTCAAATCTTGTTTTGCTAGTATCATTTTTTCTCAACTTAAATACTATTAATTTTTATTTATTTTTTTGCTAGGCTCTACATCCTATCCGCAAGATTATGTTACTGTTCACTTTTCCTAACTACATTTACCATGGACCTTAATCTTCATTTTAATTAATTATATAGGTCACTTATTGGCTCCATTAGGTTGGTGAACAGTTAAACATACCAGACGGGGCAAGACTACCTAACTCAGTTTTCTATTATGAAAAGGGATAAAATATACAAAGAAGAAACTAACAAGGGGAATAATATACACATACTTAAAATAAGAGCTTTAAGAAGACATGGTAGTACCTTAAGAAAGGAGAAGGATTTCCCTTTCGGAAATCCCCGAAAGATGTCTAAAAGAACTGAGAGAATAAGAGCGAGCTTATGTTTTCAGAAAATAGAATACTTTTATTACAAGCACAAAAGGATTACAACAGAGACATCCTGGATGTTTCTAACTTAGAGTATTTTCACACTTCGCTCCTTATGTTTACACTTGAACAATATACCTATTTATAGACTTAGAAATGAAACACGAAATACAACAGGTAATCCTTTCTTTTCTGAGTCGGGTACTCATTGGGCCCCATCGTCACTTCAGATAAAAGTAGGATTCCTGACAAAACTACAGCTTTTTTTTTTAAAAAAAAAACCCTACTGACACTTATATTTACAAAATACCTTGCCGACGTTTTCTATTCAGCATTATCTTATCAGATTTTATGGACGTAAGTTTGCCGACATTATCTCTTCTTCTGACAACTTTTCACAAAGTCTAATAGCTAGAGCATAGTCCTGATAGCTGGTAGTGTAGAGTCTTCATGGCTATAGTGTAGAGTCTTGATGGCTATAGTGTAGAGTCTGACTTTTAGACTTTGTCTTCAATGTCTTCCAATAGTATCCATTGAATCTCCAGATATTGGTGAAGATGTCTTCTTCTTCTTTATCTTTTTCAGGTTCTACTAGCTGTCTGATCTCCTTTTGTGCATTTAGTATCTCTTCTATTTTTCTTTTTAATATTTCTAAAGTATTTTCTTCTTGGCTTTTTGGCAAAGTCACAACCTTTAACGGATTTGTTTTTTCTTCACCAAGCACCGTTTGAGCTTGTGAAGGCATAGAACCTGCTTCTATGCTAGCTTCTCGATTACTCAGAAGGGAGCAATTACCTATCTCACCCGTTTTTGTGGACGGGAAACCATAAGATTTTTGCTGAAGTTTATCTATCTCTTGTTGTAATATAAATATCTGTTTAAGAAGTCTCTCCCCCTCTTCATTAACATATTCTCTCTCCTCATTAAGATTTCTAATTGTTCTGGATAGGATTTCACAATGATCACTGTAACAGCCCGTTACGTATCGGTATTGTTAACATTGATTATGATATTAAGCGCAGTTACAATCACAGTAATTGGGTTAATTAAATTACGAGCAACTTTTTTTTTCTTTTATCATATTCCTTTTCATAACAATAACCTTTTCCGTAATCAATTAAAACAACATTATAATTGTAAATGCAATTCGCGGAATCATACAGTTTACTAACATCACTAATCTTTCTTTTTATTCAACTCATTTAAACTCATCATATTCCTTTCACATCTTATCATGTTCTAGTCCTTTACAATAGCTACGCGTGGTTTCAAACCGCGCACCATTTGGAGTTCTACACACCAAGTTAAGCCCCATTCTTTTAGTCTAGAAAAAACCTGAATTTTCGAAATTTACACTGTGGTAATTGATTACCAGTGGGTGGTAATCGATTACCACCACTCAAAAATGAGGCAGTAGCCAATTTTTCATCCCCTGTTCTCTGGTAATCGATTACCAAGCTTGGGTAATCGATTACTCCACTTGGTAATCGATTACCAAGCCTCTGGTAATCGATTACCAGGCAGACAGTAGCATTTATTTCGTCCCCTGTTGCACGGTAATCGATTACCATGCTTGGGTAATCGATTACTATGCAGTAAAAATGACAGATTACAGCATTTTTAATCCAAAAAGAGTTGTGTAATCTATCCCTAACACCTTAATACTCCAAACAACACTTACACATACCCTAATGTAGGCTCTAGGCCCTTCCATCATGCATTTTCATTCAATAATGCATCATTTACAAATTCTTAAAGATCAGGGTCATTTTACAACAAAGATGGACCATTTTACAACATGATATGCCAAGGCTTCAAATACAAGAAATGTGGCAATGGACAAGTCCCATGCTCACTCCAATTATACAATTTATCCATGGCATGAATAAAAGCAATAAACAAGACTTAGAAAGTAATCATGAACCCTACAAAAGCATGGAAATCACATCATGCAATATGTTCATGACATAAGTCTCAAAATACTAAATGGCATGCTATGTGCACTCCAAGTCTCCTCCAAAATGTCATGCAAGCTCATGCACCGCATGCAATCCGCTGTCCACTAAGCGGGCTTCTTGCCCGAAGCTCCTCCCGGCTCATAATGCCCTGAAATGTGGTCCCCCAAACACGGGGTGAGATATACAAATATATCTCAGTAAACCAATGGAGCTAGAGGCTTTCTCCACTCCATGGCTCACTCAATGTGCAAATATAACATCATATGATATGCATGACACACAATATCACCAACAACTGGAGACAAACCGAGAACATCCAAAATTGGATTTACGTTCAAGGACTCCATCATATAACTTTCGAGACATTCC
Source organism: Gastrolobium villosum (assembly GCA_032173675.1). Taxonomy (NCBI): domain Eukaryota; kingdom Viridiplantae; phylum Streptophyta; class Magnoliopsida; order Fabales; family Fabaceae; genus Gastrolobium; species Gastrolobium villosum. Next base: position 4,061 of record JAVKPL010004615.1, read on the forward strand.
TGGCGCCTCTCCCATGGTTGAGAAGACTCCATGGCAAAACCCAACTGGAACTCCTCATGAGCCCTATCCAGCGGAAGTCCCACGTTTGGATCATCCTGGTGTGGCTCCCAGAGTCGACCCCACGGCAAAACCCAACTAGCATTCCCAACGGAATTATCCAGCGGATGTCCAAACCAACACACGTCAATTGGCCAGTGACCAAACAATTTTCACACAATTCAAGCAATATGGCATACAAGCACATAATCACACAATGCCATAAACACAAAATCCAACCACAACCTTCCACTAGGTGTGGTGGAGCACACAAGGGATTAAACCCCAGTTCCAAAGGTTTACCTCAACACTAACAAATCCGTTCCACACGTATGCTCCAAATCAATCTTTCACAATCACGTCCGTGTGAGGCACCCTACAACGACCAACAATTCCAAATTACACCAAATCTCAAATTTCATGAAATTTCCACAAATTTTCCTAAGTTAAAAACCTAACTTTTTCACCAAAATTTATCATAGCATTTCTAGCTCACAAGCATCATTCTAAGGCATTTTCATCTAATAGCATTTTTCCATTTGGGCTCTCTATCATCACACATCTAAGATTAAGTACTTAGTGCATAATTTTTAGATCTACAAAATCAACCACAAAGATACCACAAATATACTCACAATCTATTGTATGCACACCACCAAGGCTCCACCAATCCAAAGGAAGATCCAAAGCTCCAAAAACACCCTAAAACCTCAATGGTTCGGATCTGAGTTTGCTCCTAATCGCACAAAGGAGGTGGTTTCAAGGCTTGAGAGTATCACCAATAGCTTTAGAAGGTCGTTTACAATAAATTTCAACACCAAAACCAAGTGATTTGGTGAAGAAATGAGCAAATGGTGAGGAAGAGAGAAAGTGGGTTCTTTGTGTGAAAATGGGGGAGAGTCCACGGGAAGAAGAAGGGAAAAGGGAGAGAGAGGCGTGGGAAAAAGTGTGGGGCCAAGTGGATTTTGGTCCCGCGGGTCCCACACGCGATCTAACTTTAATCCCGATAAAATTTCTGATCATAAATTCTTAATCTACATATTTTTCTTGTCCATGACATATTTTTATTTCCTAAAAATATTGATAAAAATTTCACACTTATCGGTACACTCATACCGCAGTATTTAACACTTAAAAAGTCACTATTCATCACTTTTTCACAAATTTGCCTACTCACTCAATTTTCCGCCCTGATTCCATTTCCAGCATTATTTTTGTCATATGAAATCTCTAACTCAATTTTTATGCCTCAGAATACACGGCCGGTCAATTACCATTTTGCCCTTTTTGCCCATTTTGGCCATAATTCTCGGATTTTCACTAATCCATCAATTTTCATTTCACATTATACTATAAAATACACATTTAAGTTTATGAGGTGTTATATTCACCCCTCCTTTTAGAAATTTCATCCGCAAAATTAAATCATACCTGCTCGCTAACTCAGGATACAGCCGGAGAATCTCGTCCTCCCGCTCCCAAGTAGCCTCCTCAGGTGTGCGGCCTTCCCACTGAATCTTCAGCATGAGAATAATTTTACTTCTCAGTCTCTTTTCACTGCGGTCCAATATTGCAATAGGACCAACGGGAGTCTTCAAGTTCTCCCTGATTTCAATATTATCCGGTATCACCACATGTGATTCATCCGGAACATAACGTCGCAACTACGACACGTGAAAAACATCATGTAGATTGGACAACTGAGGGGGTAAGGCAAGCTGATAGGCCACTAATCTGACCCTTTTCATGATTTGATACGGTCCAATGAACCGTGGACTCAGCTTCCTCACACCCAACGCACGGCCAACACCCGTGACCGGAGACAAACGTACAAAAACATGGTCACCTTCCTCAAATTCCAGTGGTCTATGCTTGTTGTCATAGTAGCTTTTCTGCCGATTCTGTGCCTGTTTCAATTTTTCTCTGATCATTTCAATTTGCACTGTTGTTTCCTGCACAAAATCCGGACCAAATCTTGGTACATCTTTGTGGCACCTGGGTGGATAGCATATTGACCCTTATGGGCCTCAGTCATAACTTCCTCTGCAAGTTCCTTGGGCACAACAATCCTGCCCTGATATAATAATAGTCCCTGTTCATTAACAGATATGCCACTCTGGCCTTTCAAATATTTAATACTTTCATTCCAAATTTGAATCTCTTTAATCTTCTCGTGCAGCTCGTTCTCAATCCGAGTCAACTCCATATCACACATTCTCCCTGCAAAGAAATCCGTTATTTTCATGTCTCGAAATTGTTCAATCACTTCATTGTCCCACATCATCATATGAGATAAATTGACAGACTTCCTACTCAACGCATCTGCCACAACATTAGCCTTTCCCGGATGATATTTCAGCTCAAAGTCATAGTCTTTCAAGAATTCAACCCATCTACGCTGCCTCATATTCAGCTCCTTCTGATCAAACAAATATTTCAAGCTTTTATGATCGCTGAACACAGCAAACTTCATTCCATACAGAAAGTGCCTCCAGATTTTCAAGGCAAACACAATAGCAGCCAGCTCTAAGTCGTGCATCGGATAATTCTCTTCATGCGGCCTTAACTGCCTAGACGCATAAGCAATCACTTTTCCTTCCTGCATCAGTACGCTCCCTAAACCTTTCTTAGAAGCATCACAATATAAAACAAACTCACCCTCCGGATCAGGTAGAGTTAACACCGGAGCAGTGGTCAACTTCTCTTTAAGTAACAGAAAACAGTCCTCACATTCCTGGGTCCACACAAAAGGAGTATTCTTTCGTGTCAATCGGGTCAACGGTAGAACCATCGCAGAAAATCCCTGTATAAACCGGCGATAATAACCAGCAAGCCCCAGAAAACTTCTAATCTCAGTCACAGTCTTAGGTCGTTCCCAGTCGCTTACCGCTTCAATCTTGCTTGGATCCACTGCAACACCACTTGCAGAAATAACATGACCCAAAAATTGAACCTCAGATAACCAGAATTCACACTTAGACGGTTTAGCATTTAATTTCTTATCTTTCAACACCTGCAACACAGTCCTCAAATGGTCGATGTGCTCCTCTTTACTCCTAGAATAGATCAAGATTTCATCAATAAATACAATTACAAACTGGTCCAAATACGGTTTAAAGATGCGGTTTATATAATCCATAAACACCGCAGGGGCATTAGTAAGCCCAAAAGGAATAACTTGATATTCAAAATGTCCATATCTGGATCGGAAAGCTGTTTTAGGTACATCCTCCGGTTTAATCCGAATCTGGTGATATCTGGACCGGAGATCAATCTTCGAAAACACACAGGCATCCCTCAACTGATCTAATAAGTCATCAATGCGCGGCAATGGGTACCGGTTCTTAATAGTCACTTTATTCAACTGTCGGTAGTCAGTGCACAATCTCATGCTACCATCCTTTTTCTTCACAAATATCACCGGTGCTCCCCACGGAGACACACTCGGCCTGATAAAATTCTTCGCAGATAGTTCTTCAATGTGTTGCTTCAACTCGGCCAACTCAAGTGGCGACATCCGGTATGGAGCCAAGGAAATCGGCCCCACACCAGGCAATAGGTCAATCGAGAATTCAATCTCTCTCTCAGGCGGAAATTCCGGTATCTCATCAGGGAATACATCCTCAAACTCATTAACAACTGGAATAGAAGAAATCTCCTCCTTTTTGTCACCCACCAATCCGCCCAAAAGGACATAACCCAGATCTCCAGCCTTCAAGGCTTTCACAGTCTGACTGACAGACAAATACAAAGACGGACAAACCGACGGCCTCTCGTGAGATAGCAACAACCTCTTTCCGCAGCAATCAATCATTGCGCAGTTCCGAGACAACCAATCCATCCCCAATATCAAATTGACAGAGGCCAGGGGTAAGATAATTAAATCAATGGTGTAACCCCTGCCTAAATAGGTGAACTTTACATCTTCGCAAATCCAAGATGATTCACTAACCTCTCCTGTAGCGGTAGTAATACGCATCGGAGGAACCATTCGTGTTACCCTTAAGTCCAACGCTTTAGCCACATAGTCCGCCACAAATGAATGCGTTGCTCCCGAATCAAATAACACAGACAAATCAACATTAGAGAGGAAAATTATACCTTTTACCAAATTCGGAGCCTTTTCAGTATGTTGAGCATTTGTAGTATATACCCGTCCCACAGTAGGAACAGCAGCAGTAGGAGTAGCAGTAGTAGTAGCGGTCGGCAAGGCCTGCAGATTCGCAGCCTGCCCCGAAGAAGATGGAAAATTTCTAGCAAAGTGGCCATTCTGACCACACTTAAAGCAAGCCAACGGACCAGCACCACATACACCCTTGTGGTATTTCCTGCACTTCCCACATTGTGGGGTAAAATATCTGTCCGCAGCACCACCACCACCAGGGTTTCCACCCCTCTTGAACTGTCCAGGAGGCTGCCTTACATGCAACCCCCTACCCCTATTATTATTGAAGCCTTCTCTATTAGTATTTCCTGAAGGACCAGGTGTCCTCTTAATCTCTTGCTCTTTTGCCGAATCAGATTTCGGATACCTACCATAAACAGTCTCGACCCTCTTGCATTGGGTCACCAAGTCAGCAAAGTTTCTCACCGCAGTATTTGACATTCTTTTAGCAATTTTTTCATTCAGCCCTCTTTGAAATTTAGCTGACAAAAACTCCGGAGTAGGTAGAGTACCTCCATAATTTGCAAATTTTACAAGTTCATTAAATTTTGCCACATAGGCATCCACAGTCATGACTCCCTGCACAAGACTATCAAACTCACCTTGCTTTGCCTCCCGAACATCACGGGGAAAATATTCTTCGTGAAATAATCCTTCAAACATAGTCCAAGAAATAATCTCACCCTGAATAGCATATGGGCGAGACACATTGTCCCACCACTCCTGGGCATCACCCTCCAGCATATAAACAGAATACAACAACTTCTGTGGATCTTGGCATCTCATCACTTGGAAAATCTTATCCATTCCCCTCAGCCAAGCAGTAACCTCCTTTAGGTCCCTTGACCCCAGAAAAGCGGGTGGCTTATGTTTCCTAAAGGATATGAGCCTACGCTCATCATCAGCATTATCAACTACCTGTCCCGCAGCCCCAGTGGATTGGGCAACAGATGACGGATCAGGAACATAGCTAGGGTCAGTGGTATGATGACTAGCCTCACCAGTGTGGTGACTAGCCCCACTCTCCCCTTGTTGAGGAGTAACAGATGGTGTCGGTGTAGGAGTCACCGTAGCCGTGTGTGGAGGTGAATTATCCCTCCTAGGACGGTTTCTATCAGCCCTCATTTCAGCCATAAAGGCCTGCATCATATCCTGATTAGTCTTCATCAGGTTTTCAGTCATATTTCTATTTGCAGCCGTCTCCGCCTGCAGAGCATTCAGGACTGCAGTGACCGGATCCGGTGGCAAAGGACCTGCACCACGTGCCCCACGGCGACCACACGCCCTACTCATGATATCTGTACATGTAACACAAAGGAATGAGTTGACCAGACCCACACTGAGGAATCACATATACATTAATCATAAATAGTTCACAGATAGCTATGGAACACAAGATACAAACATACACAATCAGAGTTTCCCTCACAAAACTGCTCTGATACCATAAAATGTAACAGCCCATTGTACACCGGTATTGTTAACATTGATTATGATATTAAGCGCAGTTACAATCACAGTAATTGGGTTAATTAAATTACGGGCAACTTTTTTTTTTCTTTTATCATATTCCTTTTCATAACAATAACCTTTTCCGTAATCAATTAAAATAACACTATAATTGTAAATGCAATTCGCGGAATCATACAGTTACTAACATCACTAATCTTTCTTTTTATTCGACTCATTTAAACTCATCATCTTACCTTCACGTTTTACCATGTTATAGTCCTTTACATTAGCTACGCGTGGTTTCAAACCACGTACCATTTGGAGTTCTACCCACCAAGTTAAGCCCCTTTCTTTTAGTCTAGAAAAACCTGAATTTTCGAAATTTACACTGTGGTAATCGATTACCAGTGGGTGGTAATCGATTACCACCTGTCAAAAATGAGGCAGTAGCCAATTTTTCATCCCCTGTTCTCTGGTAATCGATTACCAAGCTAGGGTAATCAATTACCTCACTTGGTAATCGATTACCAAGCCTCTGGTAATCGATTACCAGGCAGACAATAGCATTTATTTCGTCCCCTGTTGCATGGTAATCGATTACCATGCTTGGGTAATCGATTACTATGCAGTAAAAATGACAGATTACAGCATTTTAAGCCCAAAAAGAGTTGTGTAATCCATCCCTAACACCTTAATACTCCACACAACACTTAAACATACCCTAATGTAGGCTCTAGGCCCTTCCATCATGCATTTTCATTCAATCATGCATCATTTACAAAGTCTTTAAGATCATGGCCATTTTACAACAAATATGGACCATTTTACACATGATATGCCAAGGCTTCAAATACAAGAAATGTGGCAATGGACAAGTCCCATGCTCACTCAAAATATACAATTATCCATGGCATGAGTAAAAGCAATAAACAAGACTTAGAACATAATCATGAACACTACAAAAGCATGGAAATAACATCATGCAATATGGTCATGACCTAAGTCTCAAACACTAAATGGCATGCTATGTGCACTCCAAATCTCCTCCAAAATGTCATGCAAGCTCAATGCACCGCATGCAATCTGCTGTCCACTATGCGGGCTTCTTGCCCGAAGCTCCTCCCGGCTCTTAATGCCCTGAAATGTGGTCCCCCAAACACGGGGTGAGATATACAAATATATCTCAGTAAACCAATGGAGCTAGAGGCTTTCTCCACTCCATGGCTCACTCAATGTGCAAATATAACATCATATAATATGCATGACATACAATATCACCAACAACTGTAGACAAACCGAGAACATCCACAATTGGATTTTTGTTCAAGGACTCCATCATATAACTCCCGAGACAATCCTGGCGCCTCTCCCATGGCTGAGACGACTCCATGGCAAAACCCAACTGGAACTCCTCATGAGCCCTATCCAGCGGATGTCCCACGTTTGGATCATCCTGGTGTCGCTCCCAGAGTCGACCCCACGGCAAAACCCAACTGGCATTCCCACACAGAATTATCCAGCGGATGTCCAAACCAACACACGTCAACTGGCCAGTGACCAAACAATTTTCACACAATTCAAGCAATATGGCATACAAGCACATAATCACACAATGCCATAAACACAAATTCCAACCACAACCTTCCACTAGGTGTGGTGGAGCACACAAGGGATTAAACCCCAGTTCCAAGGGTTTACCTCAACACTAGCAAATCCGTTCCACACGTATGCTCCAAATCAATCTTTCACCATCACGTCCGTGTGAGGCACCCTACAACGATCAACAATTCCAAATTACACCAAACCTCAATTTTCATGAAATTTCCACAAATTTTCCTAAGTTAAAAACCTAACTTTTTCACCAAAATTTATCATAGCATTTCTAGCTTACAAGCATCATTCTAAGGCATTTTCATCTAATAGCATTTTTCCATTTGGGCTCTCTATCATCACACATCTAAGATTAAAGACTTAGTGCATAAATTTCTAGATCTACAAAATCAACCACAAAGATACCACAAATATACTTACAATCTAGTGTATGTACACCACCAAGGCTTCACTAATCCAAAGGAAGACCAAAAGCTCCAAAAACACCAAGAACACCCAATGGTTCGGATCTGTCCCAGCTCAAACACACACAAAGGAGGTGATTTCAAGGCTTGGGAGTATCACCAATGGCTTTAGAAGGTTGTTTACAATAGATTTCAACACCAAAACCAAGTGATTTGGTGGAGAAATGAAGAAATGGTGAGGAAGAGAGAAATGGGTGGGTTTTTTGTGAAATGAAGGAGAGGCTACGGGAAGAAGAAGGAAAAAGGGAGAGAGAAAGGCGTGGGGAAGTGTTGGGGCCAAGTGGATTTGGTCCCGCGGGTCCCACACGCGATCTAACTTTAATCCCGATAAAATTTCTGATCATAAATTCTTAATCTACATATTTTTCCAGTCCATGACATATTTTTATTTCCTAAAAATATTGATAAAAATTTAACACTTATCGGTACACTCATACCGCAGTATTTAACACTTAAAAAGTCACTATTCATCAATTTTTCACAAATTTGCCTACTCACACAATTTTCCGCCCTGATTCCATTTCCAGCATTATTTTTGTCATATGAAATCTCTAACTCAATTTTTATGCCTCAGAATACACGGCTGGTCAATTACCATTTTGCCCTTTTTGCCCGTTTTGGCCATAATTCCTGGATTTTCACTAATCCATCAATTCTATTTTCACATTATAATATAAAATACACATTTAAATATATGAGGTGTTATACTTCCCTTGGCCAATAGCGCCCCAAAGAGATGATTTCAAGGCTTGAGAGTATCACCAATGGCTTTAGAATGTGTTTTCCAATGAATTTCAACACAAAAACCAAAGCATTTGGTTGAGAAACCAACAAATGGTGAAGGAGGGGAGATGAGGGGTTTTCATGGAGGAAGGAAAGGAAGCTACGGGAAGAAGAAGAGAAAGAGGAGAGAGAGGGTGTGAGGTGGCTGAGTGACTTAAGTGGATTTTGGGTAACGCGGGTCCCACACGCGATTTAACTTTAATCCAATCCACAATTCCGACCACAGATTCCTAATCTACTAATTTTTTTGGTTCATGACATATTTTTACTTCCTAAAAATATTGATAAAAATTTCACACTTATCGGTACATTTATACCGCAGTATTTTACACTAGAAAATCACTATTCATCGATTTTTCACGAATTTGCCTATTCATTCAATTTTTCGCCCTGAGTCCGTTTCCGGCATTATTTTTGTCATATGAAGTCTCGTACTCAATTTTTATGCCTAGGGATACGTGTTTGGTAATTTACCATTTTGCCCTTTTTGCCTGTTTTGGCCTTAGTTCTTGGATCTTCGCTAATCCTTCCGTTTTAAATTAACAATATCATACAAAAACACACATTTAAATTTATGAGGTGTTATATTCACCCCTCCTTTTAGCAATTTTGTCCGCAAAATTAAATCATACCTGTCCGCTAACTCAGGATACAGTCGGAGAATCTATTCCTCTCGCTCCCAAGTAGCCTCCTTAGGTGTGCGGCCCTCCCACTGAATCTTCAGCATGGGAATAACTTTACATCTCAACCTCTTTTCACTGCGGTCCAGTATTGCAATAGGACCAATGGGAGTCTTCAAATTCTCCCTGATTTCAATATTATCCGGTATCACCACATGTGATTCATCTGGAACATATCGTCGCAACTGCGACACATGAAAAACATCATGTAGATTGGACAATTGAGGGGGAAAGGCAAGCTGATAGGCCACCAATGAACCGAGGACTCAGCTTCCTCACTCCCAACGCACGGCCAACACCCGTGACTGGAGACAATCGTACAAAAATGTGGTCACCTTCCTCGAATTCTAGCGGTCTATGCTTATTATCATAGTAGCTTTTCTGCTGATTCTGTGCCTGTTTTAATTTTTCTCTGATCATTTCTATTTGCACTATTGTTTCCTGCACAAAATCCGGACCAAATCTTTCTTTATCGCCTACTTCAGTCCAACAAATGGGAGTACGACACCTCCTCCCATACAACACCTCATACGGTGCCATACCTAGACTGGAGTGAAAACTGTTATTATAAGAAAACTCCACCAATGGCAAGTACCTATCCCAAGCAGTACCCTGTTCCAATGTGCAAGCTCTCAGCATGTCCTCAAGTGTCTGTATGGTCCTTTCAGTCTGACCATCAGTCTGCGGGTGATACGCAGTGCTCAGTCGAAGCTGAGTGCCAAAAGCCTGCTGTAAAGCTCCCCAAAAACGTGAAGTAAATTTTGGGTCCCGATCACTGACAATGCTAATCGGTATCCCATGGAGTCTAACAATCTCATTTACATACAACTTTGCCAATTTCTCTGTGGTGAAATCCACTCGTACTGGTAGAAAATGTGCAGACTTCGTGAGTCGGTCCACAATAACCCAAATCGAATCGTAACCAGCCTGAGTTCGAGGCAATCCAACAACAAAATCCATCGAAATACTCTCTCATTTCCATTCTGGTATATCCAGCGGCTGAAGTAACCCAGCAGGTTTTTGATGCTCTATCTTTACTTTCTGACAAACCAAACACTTAGATACGTACTCAGCAACATCCTTTTTCATCCCAGGCCACCAGAACTTAACTTTCAAATCTTGGTACATTTTTGTGGCACCTGGGTGGATAGCATATTGACCCTTATGGGCCTCCGTCATAACTTCCTCTGCAAGTTCCTTGGGCACCACAACCCTGCCCTGATATAATAATAACCCCTGTTCATTAACAGATATGCCACTTTGGCCTTTCAAATATTTAATACTTTCATTCCGAATTTGAGTCTCTTTAATCTTCTCGTGCAGCTCGTTCTCAATCCGAGTCAACTCCATATCACACATTCTCCCTGCAAAGAAATCCGTTATTTTCATGTCTCGAAATTGCTCAATCACTTCATTGTCCCACATCATCATATGAGATAAATTGACAAACTTCCTACTCAACGCATCTGCCACAACATTAGCCTTTCCCGGGTGATATTTGAGCTCAAAGTCATAGCCTTTTAAGAATTCAACCCACCTTCGCTGCCTCATATTCAGCTCCTTCTGATCAAACAAATATTTCAAGCTTTTATGATCACTGAACACAGCAAATTTCATCCCATACAGAAAGTGCCTCCAGATTTTCAAGGCAAACACAATAGCAGCCAGTTCTAAGTCGTGTGTCGGATAATTCTCTTCATGCGGCTTTAACTGTCTGGACGCATAAGCAATCACTTTTCCTTCCTGCATTAGTACGCTCCCTAAACCTTTCTTAGAAGCATCACAATATAAGACAAACTCACCCTCCAGATCAGGAAGAGTTAACACCGGAGCAGTGGTCAACTTCTCTTTGAGTAACAGAAAACAGTCCTCACATTCCTGGGTCCACACAAAAGGAGTGTCCTTTCGTGTCAATCGGGTCAACGGCAGAACCATTGTAGAAAATCCCTGTATAAACCGGCGATAATAACCAGCAAGCCCTAGAAAACTCCTAATCTCAGTCACAGTCTCAGGTCGTTCCCAGTCGCTTACCGCTTCAATCTTACTTGGATCCACGGCAACTGTAACACCCACTCTTGTATGCATCCAAGAGGGTTGTTTGCTAAATCGTATCAGAGTTGCAGCGGTATGAAACTCATTAATTTTAAAACTTTATCAAATATCATTTAATTTGGAAACTTGAAAAAGTCCAGATTTGTTTCTTATAAAAACAATTTGAGAAAAAAAAGAAATCGTTTATCAAGCATAGAAAAGGTCAATGATAAAACCCTTTGCTGAATTTTCTATACTTTGCTGAAAACCTTGCTCTCTTATAAAATCTGTATAAAATCGAATTCAGATGCGATAAAAAATATTCCAAGCTTCTGAAAAACTAGACATCCGGGGCATCGCGTACATATAAATTATGCGCGATTCGGAGGTGAATGGCCCCACGGAACAGGACACGTAAAACGCTTGTGAATCCTGTCCGTTTTCTGGAAACAGGCTGTGAGGCGAAGCTCACTGAAGTTCGTAAAGGTTTCGTATCAAAATGAGACCTGCACAGTTTGAAAGTACATTCCTGGGGCTTCGCGTGCATATAAAATAATAGTAAATCGGAGTTCGTTTGCCCCTTGAACATGACCCGTAAAGTACCGGTAAAACTGTTAAAATTCAGCACTTAATAAAACGTTCAAAAATTCTTTTCACAAAACGTTTTCCAAACAGCCGCTGTTCATAAAAGACTAAACAGAGTTAAAGTAATAATTCCAACCATCATCTAAGTTTTCGAGATATACAAGAATATACAGTCATCCAGCAATCACGCAGCAACAGCCAAAGTCCAATCAGTATTAATCAATAGCATGCATCCATATACTCACGTCTTCAAGTGTGCTTTCCTTTTTCCTGCCATTTTATGAAAATAGCAGCCCCAAAGGGGTGAGAATAATCCCAGTAGTGTGGCAACAAAACCAGTAACATAATAGTATTAACTAGGCACAAAATCATAAACAGTCACTTCAACATATCCTTGTTCCTTTTCCTTTTTTTTTCCTTTTCATCATATTCATATATATTGCGTATATAACGCCTTTCCTTTGCGCTTTTAGCACCGTCGTGCGCGCACTTCACAGTGGAATCAAATATACCTTGGCACCTGAGCTCCATGTGGATTCCAACTGTGGGCCTATGCGGACTGATGCCAAGTGTCCCATACCCCGGTACCTTGGGGATGCCTATATGATGCTTGCTCAAACACATGGTCCTGTACATAACTATTCTAAAAAGCAAGACCTATATGCTCTTGGTACATGCATGCCATGCTATGCTTTCACACACAAAACGTACAAAAATGCGGTATGATGTAAGGTGCATGCTTATATACCTTTCATATAGCCATCACGGCACATATACTTTTCATATGCGTTATGCTGCCACATAACGTCTTTACCTCATAATCATATAGCCATCACGACACATTTTTGGCAGTTTCCTTTCATCATAAGGAACATAATACTTTTACGGAATATGGAGCATCATGTCACAATTTTATACCAGTAGTCAATAGTCACATTAGGTAATATCGCCTGACACTTACCTTGCGTCCAAGCAACAAGCAACAACACCAAAATTCAGCTCGCTCTATAAGAGCTACGTGCACCTAAATACATATGTGACAAATCAGAATTGGTTCCATATTAATCCTATAATTTCCAAGTCATTTCCATCATTCCTATTCTTGTATTTTATTTGATTTAGCAAGCATTCAAGACTAATAGTTCACTGCATACATTTTTATTCCAACAATTGCTAACAAAACAAAATCTCCAAGGCTTCATACATACAGACCAATTCGGTCCTGCCTATTAAATTAGGTGCTACTCATTTAACATTTAAATAGCCATTTCTACAAGGTTTAGAAGGTACCACAGCATGCCTCTTATATACTTTATTTATAACAACTTCCCTATGTCATGTGTGCGCTAGAGTGTGGCCCAAAGCATGTTTTGAATTCAATTTAATATACACAGGGATTAGAGTGCGATACCACCCTACAAAAATAGTCCAATATTCTCATCTAAGATCTATTTATATACCCAGAAATCTGTTTGGCTAGCAGGCATAAGGTTCATGACTTTTATTCTCATTCCAACATTACACTTTATGGTGCGCTAAAATACAAGCTGTCCCATTACTTGAGTTCAACAAAGTTAGATACTACAGCCTATATATGTATATACAGACTACCAACAGTTCAAAGGATGAGCAGTAAAGGAAAAGATGACAAAACCGGTTTCCTAGGACACTTATGTTGGCCGAACAGAATGGGAATGAGCGGATAGAAGGAAGTTTACAATCTCTAAACACACATGCTGTGATCGAACAGTGTAGGGAAAGAGAGGAGAAATTCACAAAGCAAGCCATCCCCTTAACCGAAGCAATAGAGTGGAGTAGGAGTGTAGGTTCAGCTCTTACCTTCTAGAAGTACACAAAACTAGCGGCTTAATGAAGGAATAGCATGCTCCCTCTCCAACGCTTTCAGGTTCTAATCTACGGCTGCATGCAGGAAGGTTATCCCCATCAACCGATTCATGAAGAAAACAAGGAGATGAGGTAGTGTCTCACCTCAGTAAAGATGGTCGCTACTGCTGGAAAAAGGAAGAATAGGATGCTGAGTTCTCTTGGCTCCTTGCTCATGGAGCTCACGCCTAGCTAAGAGAGGAGAGAAAGGATTATCAAAAATAGATTTTGTTCCCTATGACTTATGTGTCAGCCGAAACAGTGAGGAGTGGAAGGAAGTTTGAAGCTCAACTTACAGGTTCACATGCGCACCAAGGACCACAACCAAGCAAGGAGCACTCCCATCACTTTTCCTCCTAGACTGAGATGGACAGTGCACGAAGAAGGCAGAAAAACAAAATTGGGTTTGGTTCCAATCTGCATGCAGTGGAGGGCAGCACCAAGTCGACCCCACAACAAGTGTATCCAAGGCAATGCTGTGAAGGTCCTCTTCGGCACACAAGAACCAGAATCCCATGGTTCCAAAATGCAGGAGAAAGGGTGAGGAGTGGCACCTTTACGTCCCATTTGACTACATGCAGAGGTCAAACAAAGCAAACAGAATATGGAGTTCGATCTGTGCTTCTAAGTGTGTCCTCAATGCTACGAAATCTGGTCAAGATTGACAACCTCCCTCTCCCAAAGTTCCAGGAACTTGGTCAAGCTGCAAGCCGAGGAAATAAGGGACACAAGCAAAAACTGGATCCTGCGTATGCAAAAAGGGAATGATCTTGATCAGGACCGATTGAGTGAGAAGGAACGAGAGGGCAGCAGAAATACTTCACCTACTTAAGGGTACCCTCCTGTCGAACAAGAGAGGAAGATGGTAGGCTAGAGTGCAGTCCCCTTGGCTGCTGCATTCGACCGCCCAGCGAGTGAAGAAGATGGAAGCTTGCATGCTGGTCCTTCTCAAGAGCATCACGGTTTTTTGTGATGAACTGAAAGACTCACCCTCTGCTCTAAATACACAGAAGGGACATGGGTTTGCTGTTCATAGCAGTGGCATAAATGAGGGGGAATTGCTGCAAGCCTTCGGTTGGAAGTGTGGCTGCACAAGGGAGGAAGGTATTCTTTACGGTTTATGGGACTTGCCTAAGGAATACTCACGGCTTTGGGAAATAAGTGGAAGGGTAGAAGATGCAATTCTTTGGCTCTTCTCAAGGTGCCTACGATCATGAAGGACAACAGAAATGGCAGAGGGTTACACTTCCCTTGAGGTGCTTGGAGGACAATGCGCAGGAGTTGGTCTTTCTTTGACACAAGGAGAAGTGCAGTCTTATAGGGAAAGAGGGAGCTTGGCCGAACACAAGGAGGGGGAGGAGGATATGTTAAAGCGGTTTGTCCCATACCATGGAAGCACTGTTGGTGAGATAGAATGGGAAGAAGATACGAGCCTAGTCTCCCTTGGCACTCGGTCTGCGGTTGCAGTTTGAGAGGGGGAAAGAAGCTTGTGGTCAAGAAGGTGCTCCTGGCTGCTATGTATAGAAGGGGAAGTATCCACATGTTCCAAGGGTGTTGCAAGGTGGCGCACATGCAAGAGATAGGGAGGGAAGGTGGCGGTCATGCAGAAGGGAGGAGGGACATCTGGTGTGACACAAGGTGTGCATGCTTGAAGGCTGATCGGTCACCAGCAATTCAGATTGCTTTCTCTAGTTCTGTACGCAAATGATGAGAGGAATGGGGCAAAGCAGACTTGCAGTCTGCTTCAAGGTCAGAACACGCGCACAGGGACCAAGGGTTTCAGCTTTCTACCTAATCAAATGGAGTCCATGACCATACAAGGACCTGGCCGCGGCTTGAAGTGTGAAATTTCAAGTATCCCCAAGTTGCAAAGTGGCGTTCATGCAATGAGATGGTGAGGACAAGTGTCGAGCATACAGGTAGTATAGGGGGTTAGGTGTCACGCATACAAAGGGGTTTAATTTTTTTGTAATACAATTAGGCGCATACTTAGTAGGGTCACTCATAAAAAATTTTGTGGTGTTATGCTTTCTGTGTATTAAAATTTAATTATTCCTATACTCTTAACTAGGATCTCACATGCATAAAATAGGTACTCATATTCCATGGCAGTATCCATGATCTTCATAGCAACATAACTATATTTCGTATTTACGCGGGATGTTACAGCAACACCACTTGCGGAAATAACATGACCCAAAAATTGCACCTCAGACAACCAGAATTCACACTTAGACGGTTTAGCATATAGTTTCTTATCCTTCAACACCCGCAACACAGTCCTCAGATGATCGGTGTGCTCCTCTTTACTCTTAGAATAGATCAAAATGTCATCAATAAATACAATTACGAACTGGTCCAAATACGGTTTAAAGATGCGATTCATATAATCCATGAACACAGCAGGGGCATTAGTAAGCCCAAAAGGAATCACTTGATATTCAAGATGTCCATATCTGGATCAGAAAGTTGTTTTAGGTACATCCTCTGATTTAATCCGAATCTGGTGATATCCGGACCGGAGATCAATCTTCGAAAACACACAGGCACCCCTCAACTGATCTAATAAGTCATCAATGCGCGGCAACGGGTATCGGTTCGTAATTGTCACTTTATTCAACTGTCGGTAGTTAGTGCACAATCTCATGCTACCATCCTTTTTCTTCACAAATATCACCGGTGCTCCCCACGGAGACACACTTGGCCTGATAAAATTCTTTGCAGATAGTTCTTCAATGTGTTGCTTCAACTCGGCCAACTCAAGTGGCGACATCCGGTATGGAGCCAAGGAGATCGGCCCCACACCAGGCAATAGGTCAATCGAGAATTCAATCTCTCTCTCAGGCGGAAATTTTGGTATCTCATCAGGGAATACATCCTCAAACTCATTAACAACCGGAATAGAAGAAATCTCCTCCTTTTTGTCACCCACCAATCCGCCCAAAAGGACATAACCCAGATCCCCAGCCTTCAAGGCTTTCACAGTTTGACTGACAGACAAATACAACGACGGACAAACAGACGGCCTCTCGTGAGATAGTATCAACCTCTTTCCGCAGCAATCAATCATTGCGCAGTTCTGAGACAACCAATCCATCCCCAATATCAAATTGATAGAGGCCAGGGGTAAGATAATTAAATCAATAGTGTAACCCCTTCCTAGATAGGTAAACTTCACATCTTCGCAAATCCAAGACGATTCACTAACCTCTCCTGTAGCGGTAGTAATACGCATCGGAGGAATCATTCGTGTTGTTGCTAAATCCAACGCTTTAGCTACATAGTCCGCCACAAAAGAATGCGTTGCTCCCGAATCAAATAACACAGACAAATCAACATTAGAGAGGAAAATTATACCTTTTACCAAATTCGGAGCCTTTTCAGTATGTTGCGCATTTGTAGTATATACCCGTCCAACGGTAGGAATTGCAGTAGCAGGAGTAGTAGTAGTCGCAGTCGGCAAGGCCTGCATATTCGCAACCTGTCCCGTAGAAGATGGACAACTCCTAGCAAAATGGCCAGTCTGACCACATTTAAAACAAGCCCCCGGGCCAGCACCACATACACCTTTGTGGTATTTCTTGCACTTCCCACATTGTGGGGTATAATATTTGTCCACAGTTCCACCACTAGGGGTCCCACCCCTCTTGAATTGCCCAAGAGGCTGCCTTGCAATCAACCCCCTGCCCCTGTTATTATTATTATAGCCTCCCCTGTTACTGTTACCTGAAGGACCAGATGTCCTCTTCACTTCTTGTTCTTTTGCAGCATTTGATTTCGGATACCTACCATACACAGTCTCGACCCTCTTACATTGGGTCACTAAGTCAGCAAAGTTTCTTACGGCAGTATTCGACATCCTTTTTGCAATTTTTTCATTCAGCCCTCTTTGGAATTTAGCTGACAAGAATTCAAGAGTAGGTAGAGTACCTCCATAATTTGCAAACTTGACAAGTTCACTGTCATGACTCCCTGCACAAGATTATCAAACTCTCCTTGCTTTACCTACCGGATATCGCGGGGAAAATATTCTTCATGAAACAGCCCTTCAAACATGGCCCAAGAAATTTCCTCACCCTGAATAGCATAAGGGCGAGAAACATTATCCCACCACTCCTGGGCGTCTCCCTCCAGCATATACACAGAATACAATAGCTTCTGAGGGTCTTGGCATCTCATCACCTGGAAAATCTTATCCATTCCCCTCAGCCAAGTAGTAACCTCTTTCGGGTCCCTTGACCCCAGAAATGCGGGTGGCTTATGCTTCCTAAAGGATATGAGCCTACGCTCATCATCAGCATTATCAATAACCTGCCTCGCAACCCCAGTGGATTGAGCAACAGAAGAAGGATCAGGAATATAGGTGGGGTCAGTGGTCTGATGACTAGCCTAACCAGTGTGGTGGCTAGCCCCACTCTCCCCTTGTTGAGGAGTAACAAACGGTGTCGGGGTAGGAGTCACCGTGGCCGTGTGTGGAGGTGAATCATTCCTCCGAGGACGATTTCTATCAGCCTTCATTTCTGCCATGAATGCTTGCATCATATCCTGATTGGTCTTCATCAGGTTTTCAGTCATATTTCTATTTGCCGTTGTTTCCGCCTACAGAGCATTAAAGACTGCAGTGACTGGATCCGGTGCCAGAGGACCTGTACCACGTGCTCCACGGCGACCTCGCGCCCTACTCATGATATCTGTACATGTAACACAAAGGAATGAGCTGATCAGACCCACACTAAAGAATCACATATACATTAATCATAAATAGTTCACAGATAGCTATGCAACAC
>JAVKPL010004616.1:0-22753 GCA_032173675.1 Gastrolobium villosum
GACTACAATGATATCTGTTATATTTCCAAATTGCTTATGACAATGTTCATTGGCATGTATTTTACTTGATAACAGTTTATGTTACAAATATCTGGTTCATATCTAAGTCTAAACAAGCTGGTTTTAAGCTAACTATCATTCTAGTGCAGTTCTGGGGTCTAATTTACTGTTTACATCAATAAATATGTACAGTTGAGAGTTGAGACTTGAGACCTATGCCTGGAACTGTCATATTGTTCTTACTTTCTTCCTTACAGTTTAGATTGGTGAAAATGAATATGATAATTGCCAATTTCAAACTTATTGTTTTCAGTTAGTTTACTCATTATGAAAACAATGTTTATTTATTATGTTAGGCCCATGTCCCATGTTAATTCTAGAAGCGAAGAGTAGGACATTTGGGTAATAGATAATGGGCCAGTGGGGGAGTTAGCTGTGGTCCAAGGAGGATATAATGATGAGAATGCTCAGCTGGTAGAGGAGAATGCGGAAATCCTAACAGAACTGGTGGGGAGTGATAAAAGAGGAATGCAGGTGTGAGGAGTGGTAGGAAAAATGTGGAATAGGGTTTTTTGAATGGGCATAGGCCTCTCTTGAAGCTGGGGATTGAATCTCTTGATTGAGTCATTTTTTATCTGTTTTCTTGTTCTCTTTTTCCTGTACTTTGAAGAAAATATCCATAATCACTATTTTGTGATAGCGATATAGTACATACATTTTTAGTGTCAGTTTTTCATGGGCAGAAAGAGACTGTGGGAATCCTAATAGAACTGGTAGGGAGTGATAAAAAAGGAATGCAGGAGTGAGTAGAGGTAGGGAAAATGTGGAATAATTGGTTTTGATGGGCATAGGCCTCTCAAAGCTGGGGAATTGGAGTAACATTTTTTTTTATTTTTTTTTTTATTTTTTTTTGGAAATATTTCAACCAGTTCATCGCTTCGCGATTAGTCCTATTCGAGGCGGATCCAAGATTAAGGTTTTACACCCCTCCCAAAGGTGGTACTGGGGAGGATTGAACACATGTTCTCACCCCCACCTACTCAGCTCCTATGCGCCAACTGAGCTACCACCACTTGGTTTTTTTTTTTTTTTTATCTATTTTCTTGTTCTGTTTTTCCTGTAATTTCAAGAAAATATCCATAATAACTATTTTGTGATAGTAATACTGTACATACATTCCTGAATTCTCTGTTCAGTTTATTCTTTTGTTCACCTCCTATCTGTTTTATTTTTATGGGTACTAACATATTCGGAGTTGATAATTTGTGCACAAATCTAACTATCTAGTGTGTGTACTGCCAGAGATAAGAAAGCGGACCAAAGAAGCCTTCTTTTCTGAATTAGGAAAACCATCATTGCAAGCAGTTGGCACCTCTGCAAAGGTGATTTCTTGCTGCGCATTCTCTTTTAGTGCTAGTTTTTCATTGGAGTACTTTTTGTTAACGTGATGATAATTCCATTCAGTGTTTTAAAAGATGGTCGGACTCAATTCAGACCTGTCAGTCTAACCCGTCCAAACCAGCTCATATTTGATTGTTACCAGCCCCAAAAACCATATTCTGATAAGAAAAAATTGGTCATAACCACAGAAATTAGCAAGTAACAAACTCTGATGAACCGGAAGAAGAAAAACATTTTTTGAATTTTATAATTTTTTTTTCATAAATTTATATACATAATTGTATATTTTCTCTTTAAAACTATTAGTTTATGAGTTTTAAAATAGTTTAATGTTAAATGCATTTAATTTGATGTTTTATTATTATTATTTGGTCTTCCATTTTATCTTTTAGATTTTTTATGTTTTTCAAACACTGCCTTCTAATTTTTCATTAGAGGGGTCAGAAAGATAATTTAGATAAATGCTACCTTGTTTAGCTACACTATACAGTTTTAATTTTCCTTCAATAAACCGTAACAAATGTATCTTTAATGAGGTAGCTTCCATCTGTTGCTTAAATATCAAACTGCTTGGTTTTTGGATATGTAGGCCAATGCAAGCGCAGGCAAGGTAGAAGATGAACAGCCTGCTTGGGCTCCATTAAGAGATAATTATATGCTGACAAATTCAAAACTAAAAGATTGGGACAAAATGCCAGTAAGTATCTTTTGAAGTTGTAGTAAGTTACTTTTATGCTTCTCTGCTACTTTGCATTCATCTTTTTGTTTCCCTGCAGGATAAAAATGTATCAGATGATATTGGAAAGACTTCTGAAGATAGCAGTTCAGATGAAGATTAATGTTTTAAAACTTGAAAAGGCAGCATTGAGATATTTATAATGGGACAATCTGTCAGATTTTGAATATTGGAACTGTGGTTGTTATTAGCAAAGGAGTATTTTACCCATGTATTCTGCTATGAATGGTGTTCTTTTATATCGAACAGGAGAAAATGAGTCATGAGTATGGGACTTAAGTTGCTAAAAATCTAGGGTTTTATATTTCTCATTCAACATGAGAATTGAATTCTCATGTTGTAGAGACAAAAAGCATGTGGGACCCGTATGTTAGAAAAAATTATGTGTAGGACCCATGTTGACACGAAAATTGAAGGGTGTGTAGGAAAATTCAAATTCTCATGTTAAATGAGAATTATAAAACCCAAAAATCTATATCACTTTTTTTTGGTAATATATTGGGAATAATTTTGTTCATTCGTTGGTATAGAATGCAATAGTGGCAGACTTGCAGGCTGATTGGCTATAATTTGGCTTACACACCAATTTTGAATGTATTCACCGAACGACATTGATTCAACTCTAAATTTTAACTCTGAAATAATTAAATAAAATAAAATAAAAACACTGAGAAAATCTTCCA
The DNA here is from genome assembly GCA_032173675.1 of Gastrolobium villosum. Taxonomy (NCBI): domain Eukaryota; kingdom Viridiplantae; phylum Streptophyta; class Magnoliopsida; order Fabales; family Fabaceae; genus Gastrolobium; species Gastrolobium villosum. The sequence goes on from JAVKPL010004616.1 coordinate 2,821, forward strand.
TTTTCACTTCAATATCTTAACGACAAATTTTAAGTCAGTACTAGGCTCCTTCTGCAAGACATACATTTTAACTAGCTTGCACCTTTTTGATGAAGCCGTAATAATGTTACGCTCTTGATCCTGAAAAAGTTGTACCAATATAGTTCGAAATATGATTGTAGCTTCAATGTTTAGTTTAAACTATTCTTAGTTGAATGGATATATTCTTAATGACAATTTAAATAAGCTTTCATATTTAATATATTCTTTGAACATATATTTAACATATTTGGAAAAATAATTAAATTTCTATAGTTTGATGAAACTAGTGAAAAAAAAAACTAAAAAAATTAATCCAAACCAAATCGATTCAAATTAGCTAGGATTAGATCAAATTTACATTTTCAACCAAACTGATACATTTATATTATAAGAAAATTCATTACATTGATTTGGATAGCATTTTCTTTCATAACCGATCAAAAACTCAATCAACAAGCCAATTCTTTTCAACCACCATAATTATAGCTTTCGTAAATTCTCTCAACATACATGTGAAACATTCCAATAATATTAAAGCGTATTTCACACTTCCTATATCAGCAATGTATATTACTGTCTCAAGGCCATACAAACTCGGGATACTGACCATTTTGCCACGTTTGGATAAAAAAATTACCAGACTGCCACGCCAACAGTAAATTTTGCCAAAATACCACGTGGCATAATTCACTACATAGTGTAGCGAATTATGCATGCAAGTAATTCACTACACAGTGTAGCGAAATATGTACGTCAGAATCAAAAATGCCATATGTCAAATTTTGAGAAATTCGCTACGTAGCGAATTTCTCAAAATTTGACATATGACATTTTTTATTCTGATTTGACATATTTTACTACATTGTGTAACGAATTACTTGCATGCATAATTCGCTACACTGTGTAACGAATTATGCCGCGTGACATTTTGGCAAAATTTAATGTAGTCTGTTAATTTTTTTGTCCAATCGTGACACTTTGGTCACTATCCCTACAAACTCCTCCAATAATGCCAACAAAACTCCGTTCGGCAAGCCAAAACCAGTCTGCATTGAACACAAGCACAATCGGACTAAAAAACTGATACCAGAATGATTGTAACGATTGGTCGTGCAAATAAAATTTCCTGCTACTAAAATTTACATGGAATAACTGAGTGAAATGGCTCCATCCACAAATGAATAAGATTGGAAGCAATTACATTTTGGTTTTGATGTAGGGATTCCCAAACTTGAGCTTCCTAGAAGTATATCAAAGAGAGAGTGAGCAGAGCAGCAAAAGAATATGACAACTCCTATTGTGGGAGATTCATAAACTTCACTCTGTAATACCTCAAATGTTCTATTGGTGAGCCAGTAATCAGGGGCTTCGCTTATTTGGCCATTATTTAGGATTGTATATAGGATGTTTAGGTATTGTATGTATGTTTCAAACATTAGGATAGCAACCATTTTAATGTCTTTAAGAAATGATTATATTTAATTATTGTAAGACATTGAATATGTTATTTTAGAATTTCTAGGATAATCAGCTATTAATTATAGTTCATTTTAAGTATCCGTAGGTTAGTAATCTTTGCCATCTTTTATAGTATTTTTCATGGCATCACCCTAACCTTATAACTCTTTTTCAGATGACTTGAACAATCATCACCCATAGATTCTTAAAGGCAGGAGGATTGTAAGACATATGATAGCCAATGTTCACATATGATAGACGACGCCAATGTTCTGTCTTAGATACAGAGATGTCTAGCCCAATGGACTAGTATGTTGCTTTTGGATCTAGGTGCCATCTATAAGATATCTATGAGTTAGATACTCTTGAGTCAAGCAGGTCACTGTGCACAGAAGAATAATATACGGCTTTGCCAAAGGTGTGCGTGTGTGCACAGTGACAGCATAACAGTAAGAGCGAGCTTGCATACCTGTAGGTTTTACCTTTTATTTATAGAGTTTACATGTGAGTAGACCCAAGCCCTATATTATGCTGTCGTATTAGGATTGGTGTCCTTAATGTATATATTTCCTTAATCATGTCTGATTTATGCTTGGATTGCCTCTTGTTGGGCTTCACAATAGTGGGCCTCGAGTATGAGTCCATAACATGGACCATTATCAAAAAATTTCTGATACACAAGATCCCTTAAACGAGGCAAGTGTAGAGAATACTTGCTTCTCTTTGAGAGAAGATTATGGTAATAACATTATACTAGGTTTTCAAAAAGAAGAGAAAAACTTATAAAGTATTCATGGATGAAATCACACTAATTTTATTTCTCATTCAGTCTCTGCCCTCTTACTAACAAGTAACAACAAGCTTCCCTTTATAGACATGGAAGTAGAACACAAACATCATAGCTTACATTATAGGCAGACATAATAATGACATACTGATGCAATCCAGCTCAAGAAGTATAAAAGAGGCCAAGATAGACATATGTGGATCCGGACTCAATCAGGCCCAAATGATCAAGAGGAAATTCCTAAAATACCCCCTAACAAACCCGTAATAGAATGCAGCAAGGAGGGGGCTGAAGTTGGTTATATCTAGTGGGAAGGAGGGGGAGAGAGGTAGGCAGAAAAGCATGACGTCTTGGGAGAGCGTGGGACCTCTAAGAATTGTCTCACAACTATCTTGCAATTTGTTTAGCATTTCTTTTTCTTTCAGTATGTCAGATTCAGCATTGTAATTTCTTTTCAGTAGTTTTTCCATTGCTAAAGCTGTAATCTCTGATATGAATATGAATCAATGAGATATTCAGTTATATTCCTTTGGAATCTCTGTGTGAATCCTTTGAGTTAAACCGTGAGATCTAGAATAGTATTTGCAACCCTAACAATTGGTATCAGAGCTCCGATCTAGGAGCTCTGGGGAATGGTAGTAACGAGACTAATGGAGCATCGTATGGATTTGATCGAAGAAGGAATGCGTAGGGGATGCGCAAGGCATGAAGAGGTGTTACTGAGATTGGACGAGAACGAAGCTCGACATGCAGAACTTCTTAATCGGCTAAGAACAAATGAACAGGGAATGAATGAGGTGTTAAGGAGGTTAGATGTGATGGCTGCGAGGGGACGAACACCTCCACGAAACGGGGAACATGAGGAAGAAGATGCTGGTTCACCAGAAAGAAGAAATGGAAGAAGAACTTACAATAATTTTTTAAATAATCGACGATTGGAGGTCCCCATTTTTTCCGGTGATGATGCTTTTGGCTGGCTTAGCAAGGTGGAGCGTTATTTCACGGTGAATGGTGTAACAGAGGCGGAGAAAGTAGCCACGGTGTTGGTGCTCTTGGAGGGAGAAGCCCTTCACTGGTTCCATTGGTGGGAGGCGGGCCATCCGAACGCAACATGGGGAGTTTTTCGGCGAGAATTGCTCAGCCGCTTCCAATCAGAAGCCCTTGATAATCCTTATCGGGCTTTATACACCCTCAAGCAAAATGGCAGCGTGATGGAATATAGGGTGCAATTTGAGAAGATGGTGGGCGCTTTTCGTTTTGAAGATGAAGATCTCCTCAAAGGTGCATGGATGAATGGAGTTCGCAACAGTATCCGTGAAGAATTGCTCATGTCACCGATGCTGGGGTTGACGGACATGATGAAGCTATCGATCAAAGTGGAACGCAGGAATGCAGCGTGGAAGGACGAAGGCTTGGGTCCGATTGGAAGGAATTGGGCCTCATGATCGAACAGGGTAGGTATGGGCCAACAAAGGGGAAACGACCCAAATGAAAATAAGAACTGGGCTAACCCAAGTTCTGGCCCAAACCAGGGGAACAAACCCAATAATAATGCTTCGGCCATGGGTTCGAATCAGACAAATGGGGGTTCATCGAGTTCCAGATCCGGAACTATGGAAAACCCTAGTGTTAGGGGTGGAGCGAAAAACACATCCCAATCAGCCGGATCTCGCACCGGAGAACTCGACGGCGGACAGGTGCGTTGTCTTTCGCAGGCCGAATGGAGAGACCATCAACAAAAGGGGTTGTGCTTTAAGTGCGACGAACGATGGCATCCAAATCACCGGTGTCAAGTTCGACAGTTGCATTTGTTGATCGTGGACGACGAGGAGATGGAGGACAAGGATGGTAAAGAAGAGGGAGAAAGGGAACAGCCGGCGATGGAAGCGGTGGAGACGGACAAACAGTTACAACTTTCCTTACAAAGCTTGCTAGGGCTCTCTTCAAGCCAAACCTTGAAGGTATGGGGAAAAATCAAGGACCAACAGGTGGTGGTTATGGTTGATTGTGGAGCGACAAGTAATTTTATTAAGAAAGAGATGGTTGAGGAACTCGGACTTCTGGTCGGTGACACCCCTTCTTACCAGGTTGAAATTGGTAATGGGGTTAAAATCGAGTGCAAAGGGGTATGTAGAGGAGTGGATTTAAACATTCAGGGGACACAGATCAAGCAAGATTTATACCTTTTTGAATTAGGTAGTGTTGATGTTGTCCTGGGCTTGGAGTGGCTAACGCAACTGGGAGAGATCAAAGCCAACTTTAAAGACATGACTCTCAAGTATGGTGAGAAGGGAAGGGGAACAATACTCAAGGGAGATCCTTCTTTGTCTAGATCAGAAGCTTCGTACAGGTCTATCTCTAAAGCCTTGAGAGACCAGGGGCAAGGGTTCTATATTGAGGCTAATGGGGAGGTGACTCCAGAGGAGGGAGAACAGTGGGCAGAGCTGAACCTACTTTTGACAGAATTTGGTGATATTTTTAAGGTATCCACAGAGTTACCTCCAACCCGCAACATTGACCATGCCATCCATCTCAAGCCAGGAAGTCAGGTGCCCAATGTCCGACCATACAGGTATCCTCATTATCAGAAAACTGAGATTGAAATGTTAGTAGTTGAGTTGTTTAGCAATGGTATGATTCGTCACAGTATTAGCCCATATTCCAGTCCAGTCATTTTGGTTAAGAAAAAAGATGGGAGTTGGCGTGTCTGTGTTGATTACAGAGCGCTCAATAAAATTACCATTCCTGATAAATTTCCAATGCCTTTTGTGGATGAACTCCTGGATGAATTAGGGGGTTCCTTGATTTTTTCAAAGCTGGATTTGAAGGAAGGGTACCATCAGATAAGAATGCGGGTGGAGGACATACCAAAGACAGGGTTCCGAACACATGAGGGTCACTATGAGTATGTGGTGATGCCTTTCGGGTTGACCAACGCTCCGTCAACTTTTCAAGCACTTATGAACGACATTCTTAGACCGTTCCCCAGGAAGTTTGCATTGGTCTTTTTTGATGATATATTAGTTTACAGCAGTAGTAAAGGGGAGCATCTTGAACATCTGAGGGCTGTGTTTCAAGTGTTGAGACAACATAAATTGGTGGCCAATAAAAAAAAGTGTACCTTTGGAAAAACTCACATTGAGTATTTGGGTCATTGTGTCTCTGCTGCGGGAGTTGAAGCTGATCCCGAAAAGATTAAGGCAATGGTTTCGTGGCCAACACCTAAGAACGTCAAGGGACTTCGAGGGTTCCTTGGATTGACTGGATATTACAGGAAGTTTGTGAAGGATTATGGGAAGGTGGCAAAACCTCTTACAGAGTTATTAAAAAAAGATGGCTTCAAGTGGAATCCAGAAGCGGAGAGCAGTTTTCAGACTTTGAGATTGATGATGAGTTCGGTTCCAATATTAGCTCTCCCCAATTTTAACAAGACTTTTACAGTGGTTACTGATGCTAGTGGGAAAGGAATTGGGGCTGTCCTGACCCAAGAGAATAAGCCTATTGCCTTCATGAGTCAAGGATTCTCTAATCGAGCTTTAGCTAAATCTGTTTACGAGAAGGAGTTGATGGCCATAGTCTTTGCAGTACGCAAATGGAGGCATTACCTTATGGGTCGACACTTTATTATCAAAACAGACCAACGCAGCCTCAAATTCCTCACGGATCAATCGGTCTTGAATGAAGAGCAGCAGAAATGGGTTGTTAAACTTTTGGGTTTTGATTTTGAAATTCAATTCCAACCTGGAAAAGATAATCAGGTGGTGGATGCTTTGTCAAGACAGATGATTTTTGGGGCATTATCTACTGTACATTGGACAACATTGGATGAGTCGGAAGTTGAAGTTCAGAATGATGCGAAGCTTAAGGGAATTGTGCAAGATTTGTTGATAAATCCGGATGCACACCGCGGATTCATGTTGAAGGAGGGGTGGCTATTTTATAATCATAGGTTAGTACTACCCAAAAAGTCTCAATTCATCCATTCTCTTTTGTATGAATACCATGACTCGGGAGTAGGTGGACATTCTGGATATTTCAGAACCTATAAGAGGTTGGCAGGGGTGTTTTATTGGGAGGGCATGAGGGCGGACATTAAACATTATGTGGCTGGGTGTACTGTTTGTCAACAATGTAAGGCATAAAATTTAACCCCAGCAGGATTGTTGCAACCCCTTCCTATTCCTTCTCAGGTTTGGGAAGACATATCTTTAGACTTTATTGGTGGTTTACCTAAGTCTATGGGGTTTGACACTATCCTGGTAGTAGTTGATCGTTTCACCAAATATTCACACTTCATTCCACTCAAACATCCTTATACAGCAAGGGATGTGGCTGAAGTTTTCATCAAGGAAGTGGTTCGCCTACATGGGTTTCCAGTCACCATGGTTTCGGATAGAGACAGAGTCTTCTTGAGCAAGTTTTGGACTGAAATCTTCAAGACTGCCGACACCAAGTTACATTACAGTTCAGCTTATCATCCTCATACCAACGGGCAAACGGAAGTGGTGAATCAATGTCTTGAGGCTTATTTACGTTGTTTTTGCTGCACTAAACCAAAAGGTTGGCTGAAATGGATTCCGTGGGCAGAATTTTGGTATAATACAACATTCAAAGATGTCACAGGCACCACTCCATTCCTTGCTTTATATGGTAAGGATCCTCCTACATTATTCAAGTGTGGAACGTTCGTGCCTACTGTGGATGCGGTATCTCAGTCATTAGCAGAGAGAGATGTCATTTTACAAGACTTACAACATCATCTCCTCAAGGCTCAAGACCGGATGAAGCACTTTGCCGATCAACACCGGCGAGATATCCAGTTCGCGGTGGGTGATTGGGTATATCTTAAATTGCAGCCTTGCCGTCTCAAAACCATTGCTAGACGTATAAATGAAAAACTCAGCCCCCGTTTTTATGGCCCCTATCAGGTAATAGAACGCATTGGTGAGACTGCTTATCGTTTACAATTACCATCGGGCTGTCAAGTACATCCTGTATTTCATGTTAGCCTCCTCAAGAAAGCCATCAAGGTAACCACAACCGTGCAACCTTTACCTCCAGTTCTCAATGAAAATTGGGAGCTAGAAGTAGCACCTGATATGTTGTTGGATGTAAGGCGTTCTCTTCAAGATTCAATACAAGTTCTTATTAAATGGGTTGGTTTGCCAAATTTTGAAAATTCATGGGAAGAGTTTGAAGTCATAAACACTCAATTTCCTCAATTCAACCTTGAGGACAAGGTTCTGAAAATGAGGGGAAGTATTGATGCAATCCAGCTCAAGAAGTATAAAAGAGGCCAAGATAGACATGTGTGGATCCGGACTCAATCAGGCCCAAATGATCAAGAGGAAATTCCCAAAATACCCCCTAACAAACCCGTAACAGAATGCAGCAAGGAGGGGGCTGAAGTTGGTTATATCTAGTGGGAAGGAGGGGGAGAGAGGTAGGCAGAAAAGCATGACGTCTTGGGAGAGAGTGGGACCTCTAAGAATTGTCTCACAACTATCTTGCAATTTGTTTAGCATTTCTTTTTCTTTCAGTATGTCAGATTCAACATTGTAATTTCTTTTCAGTAGTTTTTCCATTGCTAAAGCTGTAATCTCTGATATGAATATGAATCAATGAGATATTCAGTTATATTCCTTTGGAATCTCTGTGGGAATCCTTTGAGTTAAACCGTGAGATCTAGAATAGTATTTGCAACCCTAACACATACAAACAACTACTTTTGATAAAACACTACAATCCAAACTTAAAAAGTAGCTTTAAACAAAAACACAGTACAATCCAAAATGATAAAGTAACTTTTGACTTCAGCACACTACAATCCAAATTGTTAAAGTAGCTTTTGACTAAAGTGACTTTTCTAAAAATGACTTGTGTTTTTTTAGTCATTGTTGTGCTGGATTGATTGGTTGGTTGTCAGATTGAGTTCTTTCGTTTCTTCAGAATTAAGACTATCATAGAAAGTATGATACCAAAGCTAATCAGTCTTTATATTTTCTTCCATGATCTCATTCATGACCTCTGCATTAAGATCTTGAGTATCTTCAAAATGAGGATTGAACTCTCCAGGCCTAATTGGTTCATCAACAATATTATGGAAATGAATTTCTTCTGGGCCTTGTGATGTACTTGGGCCTAGGCCAGGAAATATAATCATATATTCATTTATCTCCTTCAGATGTTGAGATAATTGAATCATATATCTTATATCTATAGGATATTCTTCAAATGTGTTCCATGGATAAGTTATATTCTGACACCATAAGATTCCATTTGGTTTCTGCCAATAAGGATAACGAACAATGGCAATAATGGTTACCTTGGCAATCTGTTCATATGTTTTACCATTGATTTATTAGAAATTGATAATATTGTACAATTCTTTTCTCCATCGAAATAATGGAGAAAACCATTTCAAGATTGTCCACAAATAGCAGTCTTCTTTGTCTGGATTAGTGAGAATATTGTATGTATCCAATTCTTTCAAAGCTAGGGAAACTAAATATTGGACTGTGATGCACCATATACTCCAAAGAGTATCTTCACATATGTCAAAACCTGGTTTGCAGAATAATTCAAAAATTCCTAAATAAAGAACTTTAAGATTAAAAATTCAAAAATTAGAGAGAAGTTGAAGAGAGATAAAATGAAAGAGGAAATGAGAGGGGGAGGCGTGCTTTGGCTGGTTTTAGGAAGAATGAACCACATTAATTACATACGAGGTTAGTCTCGTATCAATCAGGTACATAATTGGTGACGTGGAAAGAAGTGATACACATATCAGGTACGAGACTTGTGACGTAATAGTTAGTATCGTATTGGTCAAATATGGGACTAGTCAAACATTCTTTGACTTCGTGTTTAACTGCATTACATTAAATTTTTTTTTCTAATACGCATTAATTGGACAATTCTTTCAATGAATTGCTTTAGAATGGTCGTTTTGCCGTCAGCCCATATCCTTTTTAGAGCTTATTTTTGTTTTACACCTGGACATGGCCTCTCTAGTCCTCTTTCTTTGATGTATAAACATACCTGTAAAATTTTACTGCATCTTTAATTTAACTCATTATCTTCCTTCACCAATTAAATTTCCAAAGTACTAAATAATAATGATAGTATCAAGCACAAAGAAATCAAACAAGAAACGTATATTGCTAGATTCAACGGTAATTCGAGTTTACCGGGAACTCCAAGAAGGTTTCAGAGAAAGAAGAAAGAAAGGGGATTCAGTTACAATGATCAGATCCCTCCTAAAAACGTGACTCTCACTATAAAAAGAGCTCCAAAATATTCCTATTGGGCTACTCACGCAGGCCCATTATTTACCACACCCATAAGGTGTTGTTTCTATCCTCTTTCCCCAAATGGGCTTCAGTTGCATCTTCGGCCCATCCCACCCATGGGGTCTTCTACGGCCCAGCTCATTCCAAGTGGTAATCCTCAGTCCACTTGGAACGCATCTTCACTCTGCTCCCTCTTCTAGGAGCTTCTTCCACCGTCATCCTTCTTCCTCTCTCAACATCACCATCACCGCTTCCCTCCCTTGTTGCTGGTCCAGGTCCAGGGTGCGTATCAATTCCCTCCCCCCTTAAAGATCCGATCTTGCCCACAAGATCGAAGTGGGGAAAAGCCTGAGCGAACTCGGTGACGGAAACCCAAGAGGCATCTTCAAGCGGAAGGCCACTCCACTGTACCAGAACTTGAAAGTCGTCAACTTTCCCCTTGGAAATGGTTTTGGAACGCAGGATCGCAACCGGTTCGGTCACTGGGTGGTTATCCAACGTCATCGTCGGTAGTGGGCTCGGGTGAAAAGACATGTTTTGCCGGTACGGTTTCAAGAGGGAGACATGAAACACCGGGTGGATTCGAGATTCGGTAGGCAAGGTGAGACGGTATGCGACCGCACCCACGCGCTCAGTCACCAGAAAAGGACCGTAGTAACGGCGTCGGAGCTTGGAGAAGGATTGATTGCGGACGGATTTCTGGCGGTACGGCTGTAGTTTGACGAGAACTTGATCGCCCACCGTGAACTGCACATCCCGACGGTGTTTGTCCGCTTGGCTCTTCATGCGCTGTTGAGTACGGTGGAGAGTCTCCCGGATCTGCCGAATAATGAGATCTCTCTGGGTCAGCAAGGTATCTACAGCCTCGATGGGTGAGGAGGACTGCTCGTATGGCTGTAACGGATGAGGGATTCGACCGTACAACACTTGGAAGGGACTGGAGCCGATGGTTGAATGAAATGAAGAGTTGTAGGAGAACTCGGCCCATGGTAAGTATCGTGTCCATTCTTTTGGATTTTCCATAGTATAACAGCGTAAGTACTGCTCGACTCCTCGATTGGTGACCTCTGTCTGACCATCACTTTCTGGGTGATTGGCAGTGCTGAAATGGAGTTTGGTACCACTCAAACGAGATAATTCTTGCCAAAACTTGCTGAGAAAAACTCGATCCCTGTCGGAAACGATCGAACGAGGAACCCCATGATGTCGGCATACCTCCGAAACAAAAACAGAAGCCACCTTTGCAGCTGTAAAATTGCCTGTTAAAGTAGAGAAATGAGAGTACTTGGATAGGCGATCCACAACCACCATAATAACCGTCTTTCCTTCCGATGGTGGCAATCCGATTATAAAATCCATGGAGAGGTCGTCCCAAACCGCCTTCGGAATAGCCAACGGTTGTAGGAGGCCAGCAGGGGACAGGGGTTGATATTTAGTCACTTGGCAAATTGGGCATGATCGGACAAATTCCTGCACATCAAACTTCATTTTTGGCCAGTAGTAGTGGTTGGAAATCCTGTGGAAAGTCTTTCTGATACCCCCATGACCACCCACCACGGTTGAATGGAATTCATGAAGTAGGGTGATTCTGATTTCTGATGTACTAGCCAACACGATACGCCCTTTGAAGTAGAGCAGGCCATCCTTAAAGTGGTAATTTTCAAACCCTTCTATGTTGTCTTGAAGAGCCACTACTATTTTTTTAACTCAGAACTCTCTGTAACCTCTGCCTTAATTGAAGGTAGAAGTGGATTACTCCGCGTAGACAAAGCCAGCAGCTGAGAAGTTGTTACCTCAGTGCTCTGTTCACCTTCATGCTTTCGGGATAGAGCATCAACGACTTTGTTGATAGCACCCGGGTAATATTCGATATCAAAGTTATAGCCAAGTAATTTGACTAAGAACCTTTGTTGTTCAGGTGTCTGGATCACCTGAGCCATCAGATTCTTAATGCTGCGTTGATCGGTACGTATAGTAAATTTAGTACCCAATAGATATTGACGAAATTTGGCCACTCCTTCTGTAATGGCAAATAACTCCCTGACATATGTAGAAGCTTGCTGCATTCGTGGAGTCAACTTGCGGCTAAAGAAGGCAATGGGCTGATTGTCTTGGCTGAGCACCGCTCCCACACCGGTTCCAGAGGCATCAGTAGTCAACACAAAAGGTTTACTGAAGTCAGGTAAGGCTAACACTGGGTGATTCGATAAAGCCACCTTCAATCGGTACATGGCTTGTGCAGCCTTTGGGTCCCATTTAAATGCATCTTTTTGGAGAAGTGCAGTCAGTGGAGCTGCTATTTGGGAGAATCCCTTGACAAACTTGCGATAGTAGCCAGCCAAACCAAGGAATCCCCGTAATTGCTTCACGGTGGTAGGTTCCTTCCAGTCCGCAATGGCTTTTATTTTACCATCATCCGGTCTGACTCCCCTGGCATCAACCACATGGCCAAGGTACTCAACTTCAGTTTGTGCAAATGAACATTTTTCTTGTTTTGCATAAAACTGATTAGTGTGTAAACATTCCAGGACAGCATGCAGGTGCTCCAGATGGTCGTCTAAGGTCCTGCTATAAATGAGAATATCATCAAAGAAGACAATTACAAACTTCCTCAAATATACCTTAAGGATGGAGTTCATGATTCCCTGGAAGGTCGCTGGGGTTGGTTAGGCCAAACGGAATTACCACAAACTCATAGTGGACGTCATGTGTGCGAAAAGCCGTTTTATAAATGTCATGATCCACCATGCGGATCTGGTGGTAACCAGCCCTGAGGTCCATTTTGGAGAAGATAGAAGCCCCTGCCAACTCGTCAAGCATCTCATCCACGGTCGGAATGGGAAAACTGTGGGCTACCGTGACCTGATTAAGAGCTCTATAATCTACACAAAATCTCCAGGTACCGTCTTTTTTTTTTACCAGCAATGCCGGAGAAGAAAATGGACTGATACTGGGACGTACCACCCCTGATTCCAGCATTTCTTTTACCAATTTCTCCATTTCTGTCTTCTGGAAGTGTGGATATCTATAGGGCCTAACACTGATTGCCTTTGTTCCAGGTTCTAAATGAATCTGGTGATCTTGCTGTCGATGGGGAGGTACTGTTGATGGCTTGGCAAATACCTGTTCAAATTTCTGGAGGACTTGTAGCACCCGAGCGTCAGGTTGGCTTCTCATGGCTATTGAAGATTCATGGGGATGCATAGTAGCATGTAGCTGGTAGAGGCAAGCTACAGAATCGGAAGCTGTCAACCTTCGAAACTGGTGTAATTGAATGGGCTGCAAGTTAGCATTGGATTCTCCTTGTATCTGCACTGATTGTCCTTCTCGTTCAAACCGCATCACCAATTGCTTGTAATTGATAGTAATATCCCCCCACTCAGATAGCCATTGTGCCCCCAAAACCACCTCAGCCCCTTGAATTGGCAGCACATAGAGATCAGGACAGAAACCGTGCCCTTGTATATCCATAGCTACCTTAGGACATATACCCAAACAACCCAACTTCTCTCCATTCCCCACCAATACTTGAAATTTCTGTGTGGGTATGATCTCCAAACCCAAGAATTTTACCAAACGTTCCTGGATAGAATTATGGGTTGAACCCCCATCAACCAGTATCTGCACTGTTACATTACTGATCTTCCCGGTGACTCTTAGTGTACTGGTCGAGTGCTGCCCTTCCATGGCATGCAAACTGATTTCGGGTAACAGAGGTTCTTTTCCCTCCAACTCTTCAGCAACCTGCTCCAGCTCTAGAAGTGTCTCCTCCGACAGCGGTGGATCCTATGAAGCACCGACACTTCCTGCGTGTCGTGTAAAATGAACATCTGGACACTCCGACACTCCCCGACACTCCAACACGTGTTATAGAAACTCAAAAAAAATTTAAAGGTTGCATTGCATTGAGTTTTTAGATCCAACTATTAGATTTGTTGGATTACAATTACTATTTTATTGAGTTTAATATAAATATTTGGGATATCTTGTATTTTTTTTGCAAAATTTATGAATATTATAAGTTTAGATTCATTTTTTGTTAAATTATTGAATATTAAATATAATATACACTACATAAATTAAAAAACATTATTTAATATCAAAAACGTGTCGAAATCTAATATTTTCTAGAATTAACGTGTCGGAGTGTCGTGTCGTATCGTGTCACGTGTCCCGTGTCGGTATCGGTGCTACATAGGGTGGATCATCACCATCTTCCTGCATAACTAAAATGAACATCTTCCCTTTACAGACATGATTTCTATTAAATTTTTCATCACAATAGAAACACAGTCCCTTCTCTCTCTTTTCGGCCATTTCAGCAGTGGACAGCTTCCTCATGGGAAGAGTGGTTCTAGTTGCACTCGTGCCAATAGTCAAATTCTTGGAAGGAGTGGGTAATAACCCAGCTTGGTTAGTGACAGCACTGTTCAAGTGATTTTTATTGTAAAAATTTCTACTAGTGCTTCGATCATTTAGCTTGTCTTCCACTATCTTTGCTAAATCAATTGCTTGCTCTAAACTTGCAGGAAATGCATTCGTACCTCTTTGCGGATCTCTGGTTTGAGGCCAGATTCAAAGTAGCTCTGCAATGCTAAATCATCAATTCCAATAACTTGATTTGCCAATTGCTCAAAGTGCGTCTGGTAATCATCCACAGTAGTACCCTGGGTCAGTCTACCCAATTCCCCTCTCAAATCCCTATATCGTGAAGGACCAAATCGGGAACGCAAACCTTCCAGAAATTGATCCCAGGTTCGCAATCTGCCATTACGATCCATCCAATGATACCATTCCTCCGCCTTTCCATCCATATGAAACGACGTGAGTGTGAATTTCTCCGCGTCGGACAGGGTGTGGAAGCCATAGAACTGCTGGATCTTGTGAATCCAAGGCTCCGGGTTTCCTCCATTAAATCGAGGTATAGTAAGTTTGACTGATTTAAATGGATTGTTACCAAATAAGCCGTTAATCCCTTCTCCTGATGAGGTTTCTGCCTTTCCTTTACCTCGCTGCTGTTGATCTATTTTTGCCTCCATCATCGTCAATTTTAAGTTCATTTCCTTCAACAGGACTGCTAATGCACTGAATTGTTCTTCGTGGTGTTGCAGACGGTTCAAACATTCGTCAATGGCGTTCTGCTGCTTCACAGCACTGCGAGTTCCTTCTGTCATGGTGATGTGATACAGAAGTTGCCTCTCAATGAAAGCACCAAAATGATAGTATCAAGCACAAAGAAATCAAACAAGAAACGTATATTGCTAGATTCAACGGTAATTCGAGTTTACCGGGAACTCCAAGAAGGTTTCAGAGAAAGAAGAAAGAAAGGGGATTCAGTTACAATGATCAGATCCCTCCTAAAAACGTGACTCTCACTATAAAAAGAGCTCCAAAATATTCCTATTGGGCTACTCACGCAGGCCCATTATTTACCATACCCATAAGGTGTTGTTTCTATCCTCTTTCCCCAAATGGGCTTCAGTTGCATCTTCGGCCCATCCCACCCATGGGGTCTTCTACGGCCCAGCTCATTCCAAGTGGTAATCCTCAGTCCACTTGGAACGCATCTTCACTCTGCTCCCTCTTCTAGGAGCTTCTTCCACCGTCATCCTTCTTCCTCTCTCAACATCACCATCACCGCTTCCCTCCCTTGTTGCTGGTCCAGGTCGAGGGTGCGTATCAAATAATTGAGGGTGTTACGCAACCGGTCTTCTATCAATTGAAGAGAGAGAAGATGTTATATCTGAAAGATAAGGTTACGGTACTTTTTGATTGGTAAAGGGCGTACAATGGGTCAGCTTACTTTTGTTTTTATAAAGTAACTTTACGAATTACTTGGCAAAACGAAACTAGAAAACATGAACCCACCGCAAGTCATCTTTAGATTTAAACATAGCATGTTCTACTCACTCTCAGAAATTAATTTTAGGAATGTCAAACCGATACAAATAATCTTGCCTTACAATGCAAAAACGTAAAAGGCACAAAGAAAGAGCACAGCAACAACAACACTGAATAGAAAAAGGAGTACATCTGTTGGTATAGGAATCTCTAGTACCATTAAAAAAAAAGAAAAAACCAAAAAAACCACTTCCTTGCATAAGGGCAAAGAGACTGTTTACTGGATTCAAACCCATGACCTTTCAATCATGAATAAACAGTTTTACCATTGCTCCGGTTCGCACCATTCTTCCATAATAATTATATCATATCCTATCTTTGAATAATTATTCATACTTTGCGTGTTAGAGTGGGTATGTACCAAAAGCCGAGGAGTATTTGAAGAATGGTGTAGTAAGCATTCGGGTGCAAGTGGTCCTTGTACACATTCTTTTTCATGGGCCAAGGTATAACTGCGGAAACCATGACTCTTATTGATGATTTCCCAAACTTTGTATCAACAATAGCCACAATTCTTAGGCTGTGTGATGACCTTGAAGGTGACAAGGTAGAAAAAAACAAAAAAATCACATGCGTTTAACTTCATTCCACTTTAAATTTCTACCTTGTCGCCTTCAAGTCATCACACTGCCTAAGAATTGTGCTATTGTTAATACAAGATTTGGGAATCATCCATAAGAGTCACGGTATCCTCCGTTATAACCTGGCCCATGAAAAAGAATGTGTGTACAAGGACCACTTGCGCCTGAATGCTTACTACACCATTCTTCAAATACTCCCCCGCTTTTGGTACATGTCCTGTAGCAAACCATTTTACTTCTTCTAGAAAGCATTCAAGAGTCTTACCCACCGTAACAACAAGCAAAGTATGAATGTGGTCTTATTCCATTCAAGAGGTGATATAAGAGAGATGATATATCACGGGCGCTGACGAGAGCGGGAAGTGATCGCCGGTGCGAAAGGGCATGGTGTGAAAAGGCACAAATAAGGAGCGGCTCTTGGCAGCAGGCTTCTAGGGACGGAGTACATGAATGAATCGAATCAACGCCCGAAAGAGAGGGATTCCAGAGAGTGTGCTGGTATGGAGAGTGTGCTGGTATGGGACGGTACAGTTGGGAATAATTTATAAGAATTAATTGGTACTACCTATACTAACAAGATGCATCTACTTCTCGGTAGCCCGGAATGGAAGAACTCCATAGTTAAGCGTGCTTGACTTGGAGCAATTCCGGAATGGGTGACCTCCCGTGAAGTTTTCTCGGGAAGTGTGTGAGTGAGGATAAAGCACGCTAAAAAGTCTCATATTAGTGTGTGGGAACAATCGTTGTTGCTAGAGGTTACATATGAGATCAGTCACTATTCCTGTAGCAGTCTTACATCTTACTCACTAGCAAGCCCCTAAAGCCAAAACAAAACAACATCAACCAACCCGTTAAAGTTATTATGACTCTAAACTTATAAATAATAACAACTACAAGATAGAAAGTAAAGAGACACAAACATAATTACCCAGTAGGAATCCCAGTAATAGAGCTCACGAAAGCATGATCCAGGAATGATGAAAAGAGCTGGGATAGGAAGCAGAGTATGCACATTTTTTCTACTCAAGCTATTCCAAAGAGAATGCACCATTCCCTCACCTTAGGGTGTTCTACCTTTGCCAAAAAAACCTTCTGGTTCTTCATCAAAATCTTCTGCATCCAAACGCTCCATGTCATTCCCTTCTGTTTATCAAATGTCAACTCCTCAACCGACACTTTCCCATCACCACTCCTACCAAGTTTATCAAATGTCTCTTCTATATCACACACAAATTGAACTTCAATGGCATGCCAACGTGTATGTCTTAGGATCATCCACCCCTAAGCTAAACGTGTTGAACGCTGCTTCTTGTAGACGCTCAGGTAAGGATACTAGAGGTGTTGAATCTGAATCCATGTGCAACACAGTACAATCCCGTTCCTGCGATTCTGACAAGTGATAAGAAGCACCAATACTCCTTAAATTTTTTTTTTTTCAACGTATCGGATACGCGTATCGGAAACGTATCGTTTGGTAATCGACATCCTGTATCATCAATTAACGTATCGAAAACGCGTATCGATGCTTCATAAGTGACAACTATAATAATGATTGCGAGAAAATGAACCAGCATAGGAGGGTATCAAGTTGGAGATTGAGATTGAAAGGCAAAAAGTTACACAACTTTGAAGCAAGAAGAGGATGATATGCTCGGTACTAAAATTTTCCACTACCAACTTACTACCCATCAAATCACCATTAGATTAATATTTTCTCTCTCTTCAGAAACTTTTTAACAAATAAATTAGTAATAAAATTTTTTGGTAATTAGAATATCCTAACTCTTTAAGCAAATGTTGTCTCTTTCAAAAGGGAAATACAAGTTAAAAGGCGAATATACTCCTTTAATTAGGCCGTTTGTACATGAGATTTTCTTTTTTAAAAGATAGTTACTTAAAATTTGAAGGAAACTAAGGTTTTTAGAAAAGTAAAAAAAAAAAAAAAATTGTTTGATAAACTGAAATATTATTGAGAAAATTAATTTAAATTTTCTGAATTTATATTTGGTTGAAGATAAAATATTGTTAGAAAATGGGTTGAAATTGCTAAAATAACCATTATTTATCAAATTTTGACACGTTATTTTAGGGATATTTGTGTCAAAATTTTTGTTCCCCAATTCTTTGTTTTCGAACTAAATCAAAATACCACCATTTGGAGGTATTCTTAAGTGGTAATCTAGATAAAACTTTATACATAATATCACATTTTCATGCAAATTAAAATTCTAGGCAATTTTTTTGAAAATCCCTACAAATATGATCTTATTTGAATTTCATGTGAACTTTGCTGACTAACAAAATAAAACTCTCCGATCAAATATATCCTGCAAACTCGTGATGCTCCTAAACTACAAGCTATTATTGGGGTCATGAGTCAGATATCAAATCGCTGTCATAATCTAGTCATGACTGTTCGGTCGGTTTTTTTATTTTTTGAATGTTCAAAAACCAGCCATATCGGTACTAAAAAAAAAAAAAAAAACCAGCCATATCTCTTGGTCAAGTTGTTGCGAATAGCATATAAAAACCGCGCAAACAAAACTAATTCGAGTAGGCTTTGTTTGAGAGTTTAGAGGAGAGATGGAGGAAATGAATTCAATAGGAAGGAAGACGAAGAAAGGGAAGAGAAATGAAGGGTATTCATTTCCCTTGTTTGGGAGTAGGGGTGTTCATCAACTGATTCAAACTGCGGTGATCGAACCGAAAAATCGAAAACCGAAAAATCGAAAAAAATTTGTAAATTTTAATTGGATTAGATCGGATTTTGGATGGGTTGATGAAAACCGATACAATCCAAACCGATCCAATATATTAATTCTCCTCTACTTACTAGGGCCTTTCCCTAATCATAACCTAAAAATTTCTAATCCCAAGACTCATTAACCCATCAACTAAACCCAAGAAAAAAGCTAGTCACATCTCATCAACAAAATTTTATCTTTGTAGAGCTTCATATTTCATACACAAAAAAAAACTATATTATAGTTTACTAATACTTTTGTATTTAAAAATAAAATAAAATTACAAAGCCAATATATACAAAAGATGTTATTTGCACAATAATTATGAAATAAATTTTAGAATTTTCAAAAAATCGAAAACCGAACCAATCCAAACCGAAAAAAATTGGATTGGAGCGGATCACATTTGAAAAAAAAAATCCAAACCGAATGGATGATTATATGATCAAACTGAAGGGATTGGATCGGATGGGTTTTGCTTTCAAAACCGATTCAATCCAGACCGCGAACACCCCTATTTGGTAGTTAAAAAAATAGCAAGGGAGAAAAATAGAATGTTAGTGAGATATTTTTACCATTTTATATATATATTTTTTTAAAAGTTAATATAATTATTATATTTTACAAATTAAATTAAATTTAAATTTAAAAAAATATTATTTATATATTTTTTCCACCACTAAAAAAGACCACATTTTCGATGAAATCGCAACATTTCAACCGATGAAAAATACATTGCGACGAGATTTTTTCATCAAAAGGCAACAAAGTCTTTTATCCGTCGAAATTTTGACTAAACCAAATTTGCATCAAAATATAATCCCTTCAGAATTTGCGACGGAATTTAGTTTCCGTCTAAAATTTTGACGAAAATGATTTCTTAAATTTTTTCGACAGAAAAAAATTCCATCAAAAGTTTGGACGAAAAAATGAACTCCGTCGAAATTTCTTACCGAAATGTTTTCCGTTAAAAAATTTGATGGAAATGTGCTCCATTGAAAATTTTGACGAATTTTTTTATTTATTTTGACTGAAATATTTTCTTTGTGGACGGAATCTAGATTCTGTCAAGAATTTTGAAGGAATTTCTTTAGTCGAAAATTTTTGTTGGAATTGTGTTCCATTGAAAATTTTGATAGAAATATATTT
>JAVKPL010004617.1:0-22679 GCA_032173675.1 Gastrolobium villosum
AAAGAGCTGGACGATCAATCGATCCAATTTCGGATCGATTTTGCATATGAACCAATATGAAACTGATAAACTTCTTAAAAATTGGGTTCAAACGGTACTAAACCAGCTCCAGTTTTATAATTGAATTGATTTGGAATTTTGACTAAAATATTTGTAAACTTGCACACACGGGACTTGATAATAAACACATGTAACATTTAGCGATAACAAATGAAAATTTTGATGGAAATGTTTTTTTAATCGAAAAGGTTTCATCAAAAATTTTCGATGAAAATGTATTTCGTTAAAAATTTTGAGAGAAATATTTTTGTCAATAAGTTTAACGAAAATATCAAAAACATTCGACGGAATTTCAATTCTATAAAGAATTTTGATGAAATATTTTTGTATAAAAAATTTTGATGAAAATTTTTTCTGTATAAAATTTTCGATGGAAATGTGTTTCATTGAAATTTTTGATGAAAATAATTTTTTGTGAAAAATTTCGATGAATATGTGTTTTTGTGAAATATGTTGAGGGAAATATTTTGACGAAATTTAGATCCCGTACATGATTTTGACAAAACAAAATTTTAGTCAAATCTTTTTAAAGAAATGTTTTTATTCACAAATTTTGATGGAAATGTTTTTTGTAAAATATTTTGACGTAATTGTTTTATGTCGAAACTTTTCGATAGAAATGTGTTTCTTCAAAATTTTGGACGAAAATATTTTCATTGAAAGTTTTGACGGAATTTAGATTCTATCAACAATTTTGGTTGAATTTTTCCGTAAAAAATTTATGTCAGTGATTATAGCAAAATTTGTTCCGTATCTAATTTCATCTTTAGTGTTGAGGGAAGTTTTTTGACATATATGATTTTCATCAAAAATTTCATCACTATTTTTTATGAAATATTTTTCATCGATAAATTCTGTCGGTATTTGAGACTTTTCTAATAATGTCACATTTAAAAATGATTCACATTTATGTAGTTTTCACATTTTAATCCTAATAATAGATAAGTAATTTTTAATATTTTCTCCCTCCAACCCTCTAAATTGAGGAAAATCAAATTTTGTGTAGAAGGGGGATTTTAAAGGTTTAGTAAAAAAAAACCCCAAAAACTTTTCCCTCATTTTTTTTAATTCACAAATAAGGAAAAGAATTCATAAAATCCTCCTTTCTCCTCCCCTCCTAAAATCATCTCCCAAACAGAAAGACCTGAGATGTGGAGCACCTTTTGTAACACACCACTGACAATTTGATTGAAGGAAAATCTGAGGAGCAATATAGGGAATAACGTGGAACTTCTTTGGCCGATCCCTTTTGGAGTAACTTGTTGGTTGATTTGGAAGGACCGCAATGCTCTTGTATTTGATAATAATTCGATGGTTGAAGATGCTTTGATTCGCAAGAGCATAGCTTATACTGATAGGGTGGTCCACTCCAATACCTTAATAGAGGCAAATGGTCTTGGGAAACGTAGAAGAACAGAGACCATTCATTGGATTTCTCCAGCTGAGGGTTGGGTTAAAGTAAATATGGATGGCTCGTGTGTACAAAATGGCCTTCGTACAGGTTGCGGGGGAGTTTTAAGGGATGCCTCAGGAAGACGGGTAAAGGGTTTCTCCAGATACATCTATTTATGACTTTCCTCCCTTTGAATGCAATAGCCTTATTTCTAGAGACTCTATGGGTGTGAGTGAACCGAGAATGATTTGTCTGTAGTTTTTGTTTTTGTTTTTGTTTTCCTTCATAATAAAAAAAAAGATTTTCAGTATTTCAATGTTAACGCTAGAGTCCAAAACTAACACTTTTTTTTCTCAAACAAAAAAAAATCAAGACCATGGCAACCATGGCATGCGGCGGAAGGAGCTATGGACACTGGTGGTTGATGGGGGTTTGGCTGGCGGCTATTTAGTGTGGTATTGAATTTTGGTGGTGACTGGTGAGGATAAAAAAACAAAGACAACATGGATCGGACAAGATAACAGAGTATTTTTCTTGTTTACATTCAAAATAAGTCCTTTCAGAACATTGTAAATTTGGACCCAACTTGCATGTTACCTCATCATGAGAGGAAGTGAAGTTTGAAGCGAACCTGCACGAGCATGCAACTCCATTGAGATTGATCATGGCTCGTGATTGTGTGTGTGTTGTGTGTGTGTGTGTGTGTGTGTGTGTGTGTGTGTGTGTGTGTGTGTGTGTGTGTGTGTGTGTGTAAATTAAAAAAATAATGTGTGTGTGTGCTTTATTAATTGTGTGTGTGTGTGTGTGTGTGTGTGTGTGTGTGTGTGTGTGTGTGTGTGTGTGTGTGTGTGTGTGTGTGTGTGTGTGTGTGTGTGTGTGTGTGTGTGTGTGTGTGTGTGTGTGTGTGTGTGTGTGTGTGTGTGTGTGTGTGTGTGTGTGTGTGATTCTTCATAATTTTTATTTTGTTTACCCAATAGGATCGCGCTGAGACATGTTGTAAAAATTGTAAGAAATCTAACTTAAATTAAAAAAATAATCAATCAAAGGCTTTATTAATTGCACATTGTGTGTGTGTGTGGAGATTCCACTTAATTTTCAATTGCCTGAAGCTAATTCCAGCATAGCCAAATGTTATCAAACAGATGATTCTTCATAATTTTTATTAGCAAACAACTAGGAGAGTTTGATTGGAGTTTGTTCATTTTGTTGCTGCATATAATGTAAGCATTTAATCTATATAGCTTTGTTACTGTAGTTTTTCTTTTTTTCGGATACTTTATGTTATAACAGCCTATGTGCCTATACATGTGGCGCAGCCAGTCTTTGTTAAAACATCTTCTACAAATAAAATGATACCAAAGTTGTTCTGGATGGCCCAACCGCCACAGAAGGGCCTAATCGCCACTACAAGGCCCAATCGCCACGATTGGCCTTATAAGCCATAACAGGCCGGCCATCTAGCGGCCCAGAGTCGCAGGCCCATACTCCCGTTGAGCTCCACCTCAGCCCTAAGGGCTGACGTGGACCTGCACGCCCACCAAGGGTGCAGCACACCCAAGAGATACACCAAAATGTCTTACCTTGGGACATTAACCACCAAAGGCAATCGCCACAGGTATCACAAAGGCAGCACACCCAACGCTGGCCTCGCCAGTAGCAGGGGGTGCAGCGCTGCCACAACGTCAGCGCCTAAACCGCCCAACACTGCTATCATGGGAGCACACCCCAAGGAGAGTTGACCTTCCCCCTGATCTAACCATACCATGACAATATAAATAGCCCCCGGAGGGCACAACAGAAAGCATGTTATGTATCGTTATTTGCCTATTACTTGAATTCTCTTATAGCTTATACTTGAGTTGATTATCTGCTTATACTTGGGATCATATCACGTGGCCTGGTCTTTACCAAAGCCATAGGTATCGCCCATACAGTGATCCAACACCCTATAAGGGAACATAGTGGGCTTATAGATTCCATCGGTACATTGGCGCCGTCTGTGGGAACTATAAACTTCTATTCCCATTCTTTCACCAGCTGAGAAATTATACTCCATCTCCCAGCAAACAAAAATGGCAGTTACAAGAAGAGCAGAACAAACGAGAGCTGGGACCCCTGAAGGCCACGTACAAACAGCACGTTCCAACTCCCCACCATCCATGCACTCGGCCCCAGCAGGCGATGCACCGCCAGCCCCCGTTATACGATCGGTTAATCCTCCGTTACGCGTGGCGGACGGAAGAGAGGTTCGCATCAATCGCCAAGTCATAGTGCATGAAGCGCAAGGCGAGAACGCGTTACCTACACAACCACCACCACCTGGTGTTCACTACGGTATGCCACTACCCATCACTGGTCCGCCACCTGTTTATCCAGTGTATCAACCCCGACCAGCTCAAAGCCAACCATTACCCTTTTACCATGATTACCGCCCCCAGGGCGCTGCACTATATCCCAACAGGCCCCACGGCCAAAATCCACTCACACCTTTCCCCACTCATTACCCATTCCATACCTACGCTATACCGCCCTACAACACTATGTTTCCACAACCCCCATGCAACCCACAAGTTGTCCCGCAAGCACAAGTCGCCCCACAGGGGTCGTTTGTAAACCCAGGCCAACAACAGGGCGCCGGTCAACAAGGCCCAGCCCTCTCTTATTCAGTTGAAGCCCCACCCGCACAACGTCAACCCCATGGCCAACAAATGCATCACCAAGACCCACGGGTAACACCTGCTACCACCTCCGGAAGAAATAAGCCGTTAACCGACCTCCTACGCCTGACCCCCATACCACTTGGCTTCAAAGGCCCGTCTAACATAATCACCTACATTGGAGACTCTGACCCCTTCGAATGGATTCAGAAGTTCGAAGCAGCGATGACACTCCACGGAGAAACTGACCTCCTCATGTGTCGAACTTTTCCGACACTCCTCGGCGGAAGAGCCCTAACTTGGTATACTACCTTACCAACCGGCAGCATTTCTTCTTGGGACGACCTGGCCTACAAATTTCAAGCCCACTTCGCCACCAGTCGTCCCGTGCCCAAGTCCGTTCATTCGCTTGAAAAGATCCGTCAACAATCAGGCGAATCCCTTAGGGCGTTCCTCGATCGCTTCGACAAGGAAGCTTTGCAAGTGCAAGGCCTTGATCCTAAGGTCCAAGTGCATATACTTCTCTCAGGTTTAAGACAGGGCGCTTTCGCTTACGAACTAGCCCGACATGAGATAACTGACTTGGAGGGGGTTAAAAAGAAAGCCCAGGAGTTCATGCGGATCGAAGAATACAAAGGTAGCAGGACCGACGACTCTTCACACAGCCAAGCTCAAAAGCCAACCAAAGGCAAAGCTGAGGGCGATGACGAGAGAAGGACTCAGAATCCTCCCCGAGGAAACGGTCGCCCTTCTGGCCGAGGCCAGACCGGGCGCCGTCCTCACAGCGTAAACCAGACAGATTACAAAGAAGGACAGAGAAATCCGCCCCCGCGCCAAGAACAAGACAAAGAGACCGCCGTATACTGCAAGTTCCACCGAAGCAACGGCCACAGCACCGAAGACTGCAGACACCTGAAGGAGGAGATCGATGAGCTGATCAAAAGCGGCGCACAGAGACGGACCGCCGAAGGCACCCGAGGTGATGGAACGGGCAGACGACGGGAGGAGCGCAGCAGGTCGCCAGATAGAAACAATCAATCACGATACCGGTCACGCCATGACCGTCCCAGGAGAGAAGAATCCTCAAGAGGCCACAACCCACCCCACAGTCCACGCCATAGGAACAGAGGGAATGAGGATGAAGAGGAGGACTCCGCTGTCATCAAACACGGAGTGATCAACATGATATCAGGCGGATTGAGCGGAGGCGGAGAAACATCCAACGCCAGGAAAAGGCATCTGAAGCAATGTCTGGCGATAGCCGGAAAAGTTATAAATAAAGCCAAGCCAAACCCAGGCCCCGCCAAACCCAAGATCATTTGGGACAGCGACGACCTGGGTGAGGTCCTCCCTGGGCATGACGACCCCCTCGTCATTCAAGCAACAATCGCCAACTTTGGCGTCAACAGGGTCTTTGTTGACCACAGCAGCTCTGCCGATATTTTGTTTCTTCCATGCTTTTCAGCGTTAGGATTCACAACTAACGATCTGACTCCTGTTTCAGGAGAACTTTCAGGTTTCAATGCAACCACTACCAAACCACTGGGAATGATAACCTTGCGCTTATCATTGGGAACGCCACCGACGTCGAAATCAGCTGATATCCAGTTCTTGGTGCTTGGCACTCCTTCAGCATATAACGCCATACTTGGCCGAAGGATGTTTGCGGCGTTTGAGGCAAGCATTTCCCACCCACACTTGGCAATTAAGTTTGTTGCTAAAAACAACAAGGTAGCAACGGTGAAAGGCGATCAGCTGGTCGCCAGGAGCTGCTACAACATATCCCTAAGGCCAACTACAAAGGTTACATTCAAAACTCCAACAGCACAACCACCAAGTTCAAACCCATCGCCCCCAAAAAACAGCCCATCCGAGAACACGATCAAAGGCGATCAGTGTCTCTTGGTGGAATTCGATGCAAGAGACGACCCCAGAGTCGAACATGCAAGACCTACCCCCGACGGAGCCCTAGAGCACGTCACACTTGGAGATGCAGACCAAACCACAACCATTGGGGCGGCAATGCATCCCGACACCAAGGAGGAGCTTATTAAACTCCTCAAAAGAAACAAGGACTTGTTTGCTTGGAAACCATCAGACATGCCGGGCATAGACCCCGAAGTTTGCTGCCACAGATTGTCCGTGGATCCCAAGGCAAAACCCGTCGCCCAGAAAAAGAGGAAGTTCGGCCCTGACCGCCAAAAGATTATTGATGAAGAAGTGAAGAGACTGCATGACGCCGGATTTATCCGAGAGATCAAATATACCACGTGGCTGTCCAACCCAGTGTTGGTTAAAAAGCCTAATGGGGCGTGGAGAATGTGCGTCGACTACACTGACCTCAACAAAGTGTGCCCAAAGGACGCGTATCCGTTCCCCAGCATCGATCAACTCGTTGATAACGCGTCAGGGTTCAAAATGCTGTCTTTCATGGACGCTTACTCTGGCTACAATCAAATCCCTCTAATTGAGGAAGACCAAGACAAAACGGCGTTCATCACTCAGAACGCCAATTACTGCTATACCATGATGCCCTTTGGCTTGAAGAATGCCGGAGCAACCTATCAGCGCATGATGAACACGGTTTTCAAAGACCTGATCGGCGACAGCATTGAAGTGTACATCGATGACATGATCGCCAAATCACGAGATCCAACGCAGCACCTGAGCGACCTCGAAGGAGTGTTTGAGAGGTTGAGGAAATACAACATGCGCCTCAACCCCAGCAAATGCGCTTTCGGAGTCCCTGCCGGAAAGTTCCTAGGCTTCATGCTCACTGAAAGGGGCATCGAAGTCAACCCAGATAAGTGCAAGGCGGTCATTGAAATGAGAAGCCCCCAGACAGTCAAGGAAGTCCAACAGCTAACCGGAAGGCTAGTAGCCCTCACACGGTTTCTGGCAAATTCAGCCCATAAGTCCCTCCCCCTCTTCGGCTTACTGAAGAAGGGAGTCACTTTTCAATGGTCTGAAGAATGCGAAAAGGCGTTCCAAGAGTTCAAAAAAGTCCTTTCCTGCCCGCCGGTCCTCGCAAAACCCGACAGCGGAGAGACGCTTTATTTGTACCTTGCCGTCGGCAGTGAGGCAGTCAGCGCAGCACTTATTAAAGACTCAAAACCAGAGGGACAGAAGCCAGTATATTTCATCAGTAAAGTACTGCAAGGCGCTGAGCTTCGATACCAGCAGGTCGAGAAGGTCGCCTTCACACTCATCTTCGCTGCCAGACGTTTGAGGCCTTATTTTCAGTGCCACCCGATCACGGTCAGAACTAACCAGCCAATCCGCCAGGTTCTCCACAAGCCCGATCTCGCAGGAAGAATGATGTCATGGGCGGTTGAATTGTCTGAGTACCAGATCACTTACGAGCCGCGTACCGCCATCAAAGCCCAAGCCCTGGCAGACTTCATCGCAGAAATGACACACGTCAACCCAACCGGCGACCAAGTGACTGGCGCCCCCGGACCGGCCACATGGAAGCTATTCGTTGACGGTTCATCCAACGCCAAAGGATCAGGTGCAGGCATGATAATTGAAAATCCAGACGGTGTATCCACGGAACACTCGTTATCATTCGAGTTCAACACAACCAACAACCAGGCAGAATATGAAGCAATGATAGCAGGCCTAATTCAGGCAAAGGAGATGGGTGCCCAACATCTCAGGGTATTTAGCGACTCGCAACTGGTAACCTTCCAGATCTCAGGAGAGTACCAGACAAAGGGTCCACTGATGTGCAAATATTTGAAAAAGGTCAAAGAGCTACTCCAATCTTTCGAAACTGTTGAAGTAAATCACATCAGGCGAGCAGATAACGCCAGGGCCGACATCCTCGCCAAATTAGCAAGCACTAAGAGCCCAGGTAACAACCGTTCTGTGATTCAGCACAATTTGCCTGACCCATGCATAATCATGTCCATTACTGACGCCAACATCGAAGTCGCTGAAGAAAGTTGGATCACGCCAATCATCAACTACCTGACAGTTGGGATCCTGCCTCCAAACCCTAAAGAAGCCAAGAAGGTCGTTCGGAGAAGTGCCTACTTCTGCATCGTCCAGGGGCGATTGTACAAAAGAGGGATCTCTATTCCACTTCTTAAATGCATCGTCCCAAATGATGTGCATTATATCCTGGAAGAGATTCATGAAGGGATCAACGGACACCACATGGGCGGTCACTCCTTAGCAAAGAAAGCTTTAAGAGCAGGATTTTATTGGCCAACGATGGAAAAGGACGCGCGAGAGCACGTGAAGAAGTGTGACAAATGCCAAAGGTTTGCAGACGTCCACAGAGCTCCTCCAGAAGAGTTAACCTCAATCACGTCGCCATGGCCCTTCTACAAGTGGGGGATCGACATCTTAGGACCTTTCCCCATGGCGGCGGGACGAGTCCAGTGGCTTCTAGTGGCAATTGATTATTTTACCAAGTGGGTGGAAGCTGAACCTTTGGCGACCATCACATCGCAGAAGGCCAGGAAGTTCTTTTGGAGGAGCATCGTTTACCGTTTCGGTATCCCTGGCGAGGTAATCACCGACAATGGCACCCAATTCACCGATAGCAAGTTTCGGGAGTTAATGAAGAGTTTGCAAATCCGACACCACTTCGCCGCGGTAGAACACCCACAATCAAACGGTTTAGTGGAGTCGGCCAACAAGATGCTGACCAAAGGGATTAAAAAGAAACTCGAAACACACAAAGGGGCGTGGATTGACAATCTTGACAACGTGTTGTGGGGGTATCGAACGACCGCCCAATCTTCCACCCAAGAAACGCCATTTAGGCTAACTTACGGATCAGAAGCAATGATCCCTGTGGAAATCGGAGAATCTTCATGGAGGCGTGACCACGTATCCGCAGTCGCCAACGATCAAAACCTGGCCGACGCACTGGACTTGCTGGACGAGCTCCGAGACCATGCCGCCCAAAATGATAAGCTCACCAAAGATAAGTCAGCCACTTACTACAACAAGAGGGTAGTCCATCGGCGGTTCGAGGTCAGAGACATAATCCTACGAAGGGCGGACGTTGGGAACAAGAACGCCCGTGAAGGAAAGCTCGCACCAAATTGGGAAGGACCATACAGAATCGCCAACGTACTAGGGAACGGCGCTTACTCCTTAGAAACGTTGGACGGGAAAGCAATCCCGCGAGCATGGAACGCCGACAAACTCCGAAAGTATTATAGCTGATCGCCCATGTAATATTCTCTGTACTCTTTTCCTTTCCCATGTTTTTATCCCAACGGGATTTACTAGGAAAGGTTTTTAACGAGGCAGAACATTTTAATAAAAAACTTGACAAATTCCTACTCTTCGCATGATTTAGTCAGAAACGGGACGGTTCTCACCCCCAGCCAACGCCCAAAACGGGACGGTTCTCACCCCCGCCCAAGTTGGACTGGGACGGTTCTCACCCCCAGCCAACGCCCAAAACGGGACGGTTCTCACCCCCGCCACAGTTGGTCTGGGACGGTTCTCACCCCCAGCCAACGCCCAAAACGGGACGGTTCTCACCCCCGCAAAAGTTGGACTGGGACGGTTCTCACCCCCAGCCAACGCCCAAACGGGACGGTTCTCACCTCCGCCAGTTGGTCTGGGATGGTACTCACCCCCAGCCAACGCCCAAAGCGGGACGGTTCTCACCCCCAGCCAACACACACTTGGACTTCCGAAAGATCCTTTATTTAAATTGCTTGAGGCGCGCAAGGTAAAAGTTATGAGCAAAATAAAGAAGCCAGAAAAAGAAACAAAAGCAAAGAAAGGTAGATATATTCATTTCTGAAGAAGAAACCCGAAGCTGACATGCCAGCCGCGGTTGAAAAAAAAAAAAAAAAAAAAAAAAAAAAAAAACTACTACTAGTTACAGAAGATTTATACAACTTTATCCTTCAGCGCCTCAGTCGCCGCTTGATCAGAGTTCAGGTTGTTGACGACGCCTGCCTGAGGCGCCCCTGTTGTCCCTTCTTCATCGTCAGTTTCAGGGGCTTCCTCTATGACATTCACACCGCCGCCATCCAACCGCTCAACAATTTTGCCGTCCTCGACGTCATAGGCAGGATCAAACCCCGCCAAATCAGCCTCTGGATACCGAACGGCAACTTGCTGGAGCGCGCTGGTAAAAGCCTGAGACATCAAGCTGGCGAGGGCCTCCTCCAGCTTCTCAACCTGGCCTAAAGCCTTGCTGAGGTCTTCATCTTTTGCATGAAGACGCCCCTCGGTCATGAACAGCTTGGAGGCCAACTCCTCCTTCTCCACCTGGAGGGTCCCTTTCTCCTTTTTGACGTCCTCCAACGCCCTGCTTACAGAGGCTTTTTCCTCTTTTAAGCGCTTCACATCATCGTCCAGAGTGGCTTGCCGCGCCGTGAGTGCCTTGATCGACGCATCCTTGTCAGCAAGCTCCTTGCCAAGCCGCCCCACATCAGCAGTAAGGGCGTCGACTTGTCGCCCAAGGTCGTCAAGGCGATCTGCCTGCGCGGAGCACTTCTCATCCACCGCTAAGGCAATCTCTTGCATAGCAAATATGCGGCCAACAACCACCTGAGTAGAATCCAGTAGTTGTTGCCGATCAAGGTGTGACGGTACCAGCAAGTTTGGACGTCCTATGTTCGGGTACCCAAAGCATAGGTCCCTTTCCGACAGAGAAAGGGCGCTCGAGACAGAAATCGGAGCGGTAGGCCTTGGAGAATTGTGAGGCTGTGAAGGAATCCGATCGCCCTCAGTCAAAGGAGGATCGGTTACATGATCACTACCCGCTGAGAAATCGTCAACTTCAAGGGGCTCCTGGCGTGAAGTTTTAGACGGACGAGTCGGCGACAGGCTCGCAGACGCGCCACGCTTGCTGCTAGGGCCTCCCATACCAGGCGAT
This sequence comes from Gastrolobium villosum, assembly GCA_032173675.1. NCBI lineage: Eukaryota > Viridiplantae > Streptophyta > Magnoliopsida > Fabales > Fabaceae > Gastrolobium > Gastrolobium villosum. The sequence continues at coordinate 10,970 of JAVKPL010004617.1, forward strand.
CCACTGCCAAGCGTTGAATCACTAGTTGAGGAGATGCCAGCCGCCCCCGTCGCCTCTCGGATAATGGGCATAGTTTCTCTCTGCTTCAGTATTTCAGCCGGAATGTCCGCGGCAGAGCAAACTTTATTTTTCTTCTTCAGGGCCACAGCTTTGCCCTTACCCGTATCCTTTGAAGCAACAGCAGGTGGTGCTGGAACAGCAACCCCTTGGCGCGCCCTCAGCTTCGCTGCCGCCTCGCGTGCAAGTCTTAAAGATTCTGCCGCCATGTTCCCAACTGCAAAACAAAGCAAAGTCAAAGGAAGTGTTAGAAGATATAAAAGGGAAAGATTGAGAAAACATTGCACGCCTTAAAAGAAATAATCAAAGCACTCAGGACGCCATCACACCTCCGTGACACAACACTCTTTTCGTCGGCCAGACCGGCATGAACTTCTTAACGTCCACAAAAAAATCCACTACTTTTCGCTCCCCGAGCGTCAGACTCCCAAAGGGGAAGGAATACCGACCGGCGTGCACCTCATAATGAGCCTTTGTCCAATATAATGGAAATCGGCACTGTCTGGTCGCCGGATCGACAAAGAAGGGTAACTCCCCATCCGCCAGCGTCGGCTCAACCCAGAAGAAGGTGTGTTTCCAATTCTTGTATGAATTGGCGTATTGAGCAAAAATTGCTCCTAATGACGTCCCCGCTTTTAGCGAAACCCACCCAAGCTTTTTCTTCGGCGATACTTGGAATAAGTAAAAAAACAGCCGCACGGAAAACTCCCATTTGAAGTACCGGCAGATGCTTTCAAAAACCCTAACAAACGCCCAAGCGTTCGGGTGCAACTGGGAGGGAGCGACTTGCAAATGGGATAAGACTCCCATCTCAAAGTCGGTAAGAGGAAACCTGACTTTCTGGTCGGTAAAATGGGTTTTATAAACCATGAACCGCCATACAGACTTCCTGGCGTCACTAGGTGCATTGCAAACCCGGCGGTCACTTGACACCGCATATGGCTGTCATTTGTCTTCACTCGCGGCATCCTCAGTAATCATAAACGCCGTATCAGTTTGGTAATGGCGAGCTAGAACATCCTTATCAGCATAACAGGAGGAGGACGCCATAATATCTGGGTCTACCCATCCCCGCGCCTCGAGGCGATTGTCCGATTGAATGATCTCCATCAGTCAATTAAAAATTCTACCTGGAGTAACAAACGGGTTGTCAATCGGCAGATGGACCCCAAATCAAGAGGATGGCTAAAAAGAGAAAAGAAAAACGCTCTCGCCCTTCTACCCTACCCCCACAAACAACAGCACTTACATCAATTGTTACAAGAAAATATGACTGCGTTTACTTACCGTCAGTGTCAGAATTATCGGAAGAACTCGAAGCGTAAAAGTCTGAGAAGCTTAATGAAGAAGGCCACCAAGCAGGTGGTATCTTATAAAGCTCCAAGTCTTCGTATATGGCGTCCCATACACCATACCTGACAAGACGCCCATCTTCTGGATGTAACCTACCCACTCGGTTATCCGTAGACTCATCATATTTACGGCGATGGAAGGACGTGGAAATTGGTGGTATAAACCCCTTTGAGGTGCTCAGAGCAAGCTTGGGATTAGAAGGTGGATTGGAAGGCTTATAGTAAGTTTCAATGGGGCGATGTTGTGGGAGCTGATTTATGGAGGACAAAGGGCGAATAAGTCGCCCTGAGCCAAATGAAGAGCGCCGAGAAGTTCGGCGGCGAGGACGACTACCTCGCCCACTCGAAGGAACGGAAAGACCCGAACGACGACGACTTGAAGACTGAGTCCTGACCCTCTCTTGGGAACTCCCTGGCTGCCGTCGCCTAGATCTGCTAGGACGACGCCCGCCAGTGCCAAATGCCTCTCCCAGATAAGGTACTACTGGTCCTAAAGCCCGTTCCGGCAAGAGATTCTGAATCTCTTCCTCAGAAAACCCCAACAGTTCAGGAATTTTGCCGTGGGGCAGTGACTCTACCCCAGGGACCAAAGAGCGAGAGGAAGAAAAGATATGACTAACTCCCACCGGACAACCTTCGACTGATTCGAAGGCTTCCTCAAACTCTTCCTTAATTTCAACCTCTGGTAAAACCAACCCAGGGATACTCATACCTAGAACCCTATGGTACCCAGAACACACAAGAAAAGAAGAAAAGATGTACAAAATTTAAGAGGAAGGGTAGGATACTATACCTGAAGATTACGCACAAATCTCAGAAAATTGCAGAAAGGTTGATCGGAAAACACAATGGCGAAAGTTCAAGTTTCAGAGAGGGAAATGTTCAAAAGAGGTTGTGGCCCCCTTTTTAAAGAAGACGGGCTACGACCTTTCGTTCACTGACGTTTGGTATCCGACCGTTGGATGATGAGTCAGTAATGATCGGCGGTCGTGATAAGCTGCTCCACCCCAAACCGTCAGATATGAGCGACGTGTCAGGATGAACGGACACGATGAAGGACCAGATGGTAATTTCGGGTCTAATGTCAATCACATCACTTGAATGCGCAGCATCTACGCGAGTAGCCTGCGGTGATTACAGAGGCGTCATAATTACTTTCACGAGAATCGAAGAGGCACGACAGAAGGGCAAAACCCAAAATACCCCTGGGAAAGAAACCAAAAACGGTTCGTGTAACGCCCAAATTCTATCTCGGCAAGTTTTAACATTTAAACACATGCGTCCTACACAGAGCACGCCCCACTGCGACTTCGGCGAAATCTTATCAGCAAACGCCATACACCGTCTACACATGGCTTCCAAAAGGCCAATCGCCCAAGCAGGCAAGGTAACGCCCAGTTGACCCAACCGCCTAGAAGGGCTTAACCACCCCAGCAGGGCCCAAGCGCCGCAACAAGGCCCAGTCGCCAGTATGGCCAATCGCCCAAGCAGGCAAGGTAACGCCCAGTTGACCCAACCGCCTAGAAGGGCTTAACCGCCCCAGCAGGGCCCAAGCGCCGCAGCAAGGCCCAATCGCCAGGATGGCCAATCGCCCAAGCAGGCAAGGTAACGCCCAATTTACTCTAACTTGGCACCATCCTACGCATGCTACCAAGCTGGGGGGCTCCTGTTCTGGATGGCCCAACCGCCACAGAAGGGCCTAATCGCCACTACAAGGCCCAATCGCCACGATTGGCCTTATAAGCCATAACAGGCCGGCCATCTAGCGGCCCAGAGTCGCAGGCCCATACTCCCGTTGAGCTCCACCTCAGCCCTAAGGGCTGACGTGGACCTGCACGCCCACCAAGGGTGCAGCACACCCAAGAGATACACCAAAATGTCTTACCTTGGGACATTAACCACCAAAGGCAATCGCCACAGGTATCACAAAGGGAAACTCTCCCTTTGCCCAACGCTGGCCTCGCCAGTAGCAGGGGGTGCAGCGCTGCCACAACGTCAGCGCCTAAACCGCCCAACACTGCTATCATGGGAGCACACCCCAAGGAGAGTTGACCTTCCCCCTGATCTAACCATACCATGACAATATAAATAGCCCCCGGAGGGCACAACAGAAAGCATGTTATGTATCGTTATTTGCCTATTACTTGAATTCTCTTATAGCTTATACTTGAGTTGATTATCTGCTTATACTTGGGATCATATCACGTGGCCTGGTCTTTACCAAAGCCATAGGTATCGCCCATACAGTGATCCAACACCCTATAAGGGAACATAGTGGGCTTATAGATTCCATCGGTACAAAAGTTATTAATTTTTATCAGATTTTTTTTTTTATGAAGGCCAAGTGGATTAAGGCTGAAAATTTCCATATCAGAATTTTATTCAGTTCTATTTATTTCAAGGATGTAAGACATAGAAAACAAAGATATGAGTGAGGATATTCTTACTACTAGAAAAATTTACTACCAACTCACTACCTCCATAATTACCATTGGATCAATATTTTCTCTTTCCTCAAAAACTTTTCAACATTCTCTCTCTTTGATCCAATGGTAATTGTGAAGGTAGTGAATTAGTAGTGGATCTTTTTGGTAGTTAGAATATCTCCCCTCTAAAGATATAGGGACTCTTTAAACATCAGAAATCTTACGTTCGGAGACTTCCCTGTGATGAGTAAGTGATATGAGAATTTTTATAAAACTTCTTTTCATGTTGTCATCAGCTATATGACTTAAATGAAACATGATTGAGATAACTTCCAAAACAAAAAAGAAAAAAAAAAATGATTGAGACATTATAGAACTTTGCTCTAGCAAGGAAAAAATGTATATTATATGGCAAAATATGGATCCAGATATAACAAAAGCACACTAGCCATAAAATATGTATCAGTTAAAAGGAAAAAAATAAAATAAAATAAACACATTTGCCATGCCTCGATTAAGTCTTCAAAATATAAAGGCAAATCGCATCGGTTCAGGTCAACTCAATTAGAAAAGCGGAAATCCAGTGTAATATTAGAACAACCAAAAAACTATATTACATGGCAAGCAAAGCTAGCAATACATACTGTATTAAAGAAAAGAAAAGAAAAAAAAAAAAGATTTTTCCCGTCATCGTAATTGCTGGAATTGCATTGCATCACACTTGGAATTGTCAATCGTAGATGAAACTTGGAAATCACCTCAGGAATTGTCAATCTTGGAGGATGTGACTGAAACTATCAATTAGGTATGAGTTTCCCTGACCTCGCAACCCACCTCACTTTCATTGTCCTTCACAGCTTTGCGGACACGCTCCTTAGTGAACAATCAACTGCTTCACATTTCTTCGAACCCTTTAAACAATGGATCATTGTTAGGAATTTCACCTTTAAGTTACCTATATCAATTTGATTCCGCACATTTTTTTAACTTTTAAATCTAGTTATAGATCATCTCTGGCAATCCATTATCACTTTAACAATCAATTAATACCCAATATGATACAAAAACAGAGTATTTATGAATGATTGGAATTTATAACAATAATAGTTCTTTGCTTTAATAAGTCTAACCTCAAATGGGTTGGAATTTCATTGGTGATTGATAGTGCAGCCGAAATGAAATTGCTAATGCTCTTCATTAAGCAGCGCAGCGATAGGGTTGATCATTTGTTTAAAAGATTGCTCTTCCGAACTGATAAGTTTCCGCTATGTATTATTTTTTGGTTTAATTGTTCCAGATCCTCCTTAAATACCCAACGATACCCGCAATTTTTTACTTTCGAATTTTCCACAATCTTCCATAACTGACCATGAAGATCGCTACCATAAATTGTGGTTTCGAAGTTGATACCATGAAGATCATGCATTCCCTTTTTTATAGTACTTACCCAGTGAATGAATTCTTCCCGAGTGAGAAAGAGTAGCAACAGGTGATCTGTTTCAACGGTGACCAGTTCTTTATCGAGATGTATGGGTATTTCGGAAACGATCCCACCCCATTTACTATTAAAACCGCACTCAATCCCTGTTTTGTTCCAATTAGTTGGAATATCATGTGGCCCAAATGCCGCACAACAAGCAACACCTGTCCAATTTTCGTCATGCATAATGGGAGATGGATCCATGCTAATTGAATTACCCACATTTTGTTTGTTGAACCAGCTTGGAATTCGGGTACCGGGAATAACAATGTAAATACGAACAAAGGGAATGGATGATTGCATGTGCACCTGATACCAGAAAAATTATTTATGTATTACTTTCATAGACACAGGAAAAGAAGAAGAAAATAAAAAAGGAACAAAAGAGAGATAGGGAAAGGAAAGATGGAGTGAGCACCTTAAAGACTTGTATCATCCAACAAAAAGCCATGTTATAACAGCGTTCCATCTCACTCAAATTGGGACAGTCGAAAATATATAATCCTGCTTGATATCTATCAAAACATGATGTTCCTCTTCTTTCTGGCAAGACAATACTTGACGGGAGCTCCGGCAAATATTTTAGCTGCTTACAATGCTCCAAATTCAAAGATAGAAGTTTACAAAGTTGCTTGATGCTAGAAGGTAGTGTAACAAAATTGTTTCCTCCCAAATTTAATCTTTCTAAACAATGTAACCCCCAAATAGCATAAGGGATTTGAACTAGATTGCAGAAACTTAGGTCAAGATCCAACAAACATGGGAGCTCAGGTAAATATTTCAGCTGCTTACAGTGCTCCAAGTTAAAAAATGTAAGTTTAGAAAGCTCCTTTATGCTACAAGGTAATGTAACAAACATGTTTCCCCCCAAATTTAATCTTTCTAAACAATGTAACCCTCCAATGGAATCAGGGATTTGAAGTAGATTGCAGAAACTTAGGTCAAGAAATTGCAAACATGGGAAACGAGGCAAAGAAGGCAACAATAAACCAACTGAATCTTCATGTCTTCGAGAATAGAAAACACGGATAGGCAACATTAGAATTTTAGAGATGGAGGACTTTGATTGGCATTGGATAGTACTATCATTCATGTCAGGCTTCTCCAAATGTTCTGCATGCCTTGCTTTCTCTAACAGCTGATTCTTAAATAATTTTGAACAGCCAGATAGATTTAGTCTTCTGAGAGAACTGAGATAAAAAATGTTGTGGGGAATACTGACTAGATCTTTACAATTTCTCAAATCCAAATAAGTAAGCTTTCTTAGAATACCAATGGACGGATGGATCTGCACAAGTTTTATACATCCTTCAAGTGTCAGCCCCTCAAGATTTGGGACCTGTCCAAAATCCGGCATCTTTGTAAGATTTTCGGAGTGGGAGAGATCCATCCTTCTCAAGTTGGGTAGAGACTGCAAGGAGGGCCAATAGTAGGAGACAAATTAATAATGACCTTTAAGCTTTCTTATGTTACTTTAATGCTCTATTGGGGAAAGAACATGAGATAATTATTTGTTCATTTAAAGAATAAGTAAATAGAAAACTATGAATAATTTACGGTACCTTTATGCCTTCCCATAGTTGTTTGATGCTACTGTTTTGCAGTTTCAATTCAACAAGTTTATCTGGCTGAAAACTTGATGGCAAACACGTGAAAGGATATTTATCCCAACAAAGATATCCTAATTCATTGGAAAGATAAGTGAGGCTTCCTGAAAAATTCACATTCCAAAGTATGAGCAACTTAAGGTGACTCATTTTTGATACAGCATCTGCCCTCATTCTTGTTTCTGGAATCTCGTCATAAGGATATCTTTGCATTACTATGGCTTCAAGATTTTTTGCTTCCTAAAACATTGTGAATAAGAAAGCAAATGTTAGATTATTTTAATTATTTATATATTATAGAAAAATGGCAACCTATGATTATTTAGATTCAAAAATTATTTTACCTTATTTTCTAACATAACATTGTGGAGATCCTCGTAGTCCCACAATCTACTCCACTTTCTTGGCTCTTTAGGTGATTTTTCTCTAACAACATTCCTGCCCAGTTCTTTCAACAGATCATGCATTTCAATTCTTCCCCAATGACCATTGGTTATGAGGGATTTATCTCGGAGAACTCTTATACCAATTTCTGGATATAATCCACGAATATCTAGAATATCCTTTACATCTGTCTCAAAGTGATCGTAAAAGAAACATGCAATATCTAGAAATATTTCTTTTTCCATATCATTGAGACCATCAAAACTTACTCGCAGCACATCCAAGATATCTTTGTTTGGATATTCTCTCAGTCTAGCCAACGCACTTCTCCATTCAGAGGCATCTCGACCAAACAAAAATGAGCCTAATACTTTAATTGCTAGTGGCAGGCCATTAGCATATCGAACTGCATCATATGTCAACTCTCTGTAATCTCTCGGCATTTCATCACATTTGAAAGCCTTAGTACAAAACAATTTAAGTGCATTATCATCATTCAAGAGTTTAACATTATAAACTACATCCACTCCATACCCTTTTAAGATATGCTCATCTCTAGAAATTATGATGACTCTACTTCCTACACCTAACCATTCATGATTAATAGCTAATTTCTCTAGTTGTTCAACTTCATCAACATTATCAAGAACTATAAAGGCCCTTACATTTCGTAGCCTTTGTCGTATCAAATTAGCTGCATCATAAAGATTACTTATCTGAAGATGTTCTTCATTTAGAGTTTGACATAGAAGTTGCTCTGCTGCACCACTTGGACCATAATTTCTATAAATTTTGCTTACATCATCAATAAAACAGCTAGCTTCATATTTATGAGAGATTCTATCATATAAAACAGTAGCAAGAGTTGTCTTTCCTATTCCCCCCATTCCAGAAATTCCTACAACCCGAACATCATCAACCGAGCCCAAGTGTAAAAGCTTTTCCAATTCTTCTACACGAGATCCTATCCCAACTAGATCATTTGGAAGACTTGAAATTTTCTGATCCAATATACTTATTATCTCTTTAACAATTTTTCCAATCTCTGCACTTTGTGGCCTGAAATTTTAAAGAAAATCAACAACATCATATCAACACTAAGAAAACTGAAACAAAAAGTACATATACAAGACAAGAGAACAGAGTTTTTTTTTTTTTTTTCTTTTAACTACTTAAATCTCTTTCACAAAGCATGTAATTTGGACCCATTTAGATGTTACCTCTTCAACAAATTACAAAGTACTCTCTCTCAACTCTAGTTTGAGAGAGGGAAGTAAATCAATGAATAACAAATCAGTAAGAAACAGTCAATATCAGAGTGGCATAAATTAAGATCTTTCGTGAAAATCTTAAATTTGCTCAAACGAGTAGTTGCACATGCATAAACCATCAATATCAGAGAAGATAACTTACTTATCCTGTACATCCCAACCAGAGATATTGCCCACCTCTTTTAGAGCTTCTCTCCATCTTTGCACTTCCATCATCATCTCTAAATCTTGTTTGAATCTTTCTTCATGTTCAGCAAAGGCTTGCCCATAACTCCGACTTTGTTTTCGAACCTCAGATGGAGCAACATCATAAAAAATAGGCAGAACACGTTTTTCAGATGCTTTAACGCAATCTATGATCTTTGCGAGTTCACGCAAGCACCATGTTGAGGAAGCATAGTTCTCTGAGAAGACAACAACAAACACCCGAGACCTTTCAATTGCTTGTAAGAGCTCAGGTGCTATGGATTCTCCTTTCTTTAGATTCGTATCATCCCTGAACGCATCTATTCCTTTTCTATGGAGAGCAGCAAAAAGATGATCAGTGAAGTTATTACGTGTGTCTTCACCTCTGAAACTCACAAACACATCATATTTGCACGCCATCTGAGATGAAGAACTGCATTGGATGCTCTTGCAAGCCATTGCAAATGCAAAAGCACAAGCAAACTTGTAGAGGATGATGTATAATTTGTGCACTTTTTCTGTCAGTATTATTGTGAAGTTGCAATGCAAGAACGAGTGTTTATCGAAATAAAGAAACAGCGGATAGTGAACAATTATTTAAAAAAAATAAAAAAATTAAACTTGAGTGTGTTGTTGTTTGTGAGTTGAAGACACATTCCTACGCGTTTATAAAGACATATTTCTCTCCCTACTGGCTATGAAGCACCCATACACATTTTCGATACGTTATTGGATGATATAGGAGGTCGACAATACATTTCCGATACGCGTATCCGATATGTTGGAAAAAAATTTAAGAAGTATCGATACTTCTTAGTACACTGGATATTGGAGATTGTTAATTGATTTAGATATTAGATTGTTTAGATATTGGAGATTGTTAGGATCTTAGAGATTCTGTTTGTAACTATAGATAATATTTGTTTAGGAGTTTAGATATTGGAGATTGTTAGGATCTTAGAGATTCTGTTTGTAACTATAGATAATATTTGTTTAGGAGTTTAGATATTGGAGATTGTTAGGATCTTAGAGATTCTGTTTGTAAGAGTTTGTTTTGCTCCTCTTTCCAGTACGTAGCCTTTGTATTGGTTTGCCTATTTAAAGGCTTCTTTTGAATATAATAGTAACACAATCAAAATACCAAGTTTATTTTGGTATCAGAGCATTCCTGATAAACCACGCTTTCCGCAAAGTTTGTGAAGACAAGTGTGAAAGCTAGCCCTACGAGTATGGCCAGAGAAGGAGCCAGCAAGTTGAAGCCGTCGGACCCGGCGTCCCCGTATCACCTGGCAAACTCAGATAGCCCAGGCATTTTGCTTACAACTGTATTGCTACGCGGAGAGGCCAACTACGAAAATTGGGCTAAGCTCATGAAAAACGCACTTAAGGCCAAAAATAAGTTGGGATTCATAACCGGAGTCGTGAAGAAACCAGACGAGGAAGACGCAGAAGAATGGCGAGCTTGGGAGATGTGTAACTCGATGATCAATGGCTGGATACACAACACCATTGACCCAAAGCTCCAACCATTCATCAAATGCTTTGATGAGGTGAAGGATCTTTGGGACGACCTAAAAGAAAGGTATGCTGTGGAAAATTTCTCCCGTCAGTACCAGCTCAAAACGAGCTTGGCTAATATAAAACAACTTGGCAGCAGTGTGGGAGAATACTACACAAAGCTGCGAGGAATATGGGACGAGCTTGAAGGGAGCAAAGCTCGCAAGGCGTGTGCATGTGGAGATAAATGTGCATACGCGAAGGAGACTGAAGAAGAGAGGGAACATGACCGAGTCTACCAATTTCTTATGGGTTTGGACGAAGCCATATTTGGCAACTTACGGTCACAAATATTGAATAGCTCGCCCCTGCCTTCTGTGAACAAAGTGTATGCCACGGTTACACAAGAAGAAACTCACCGTAACATAGCGCGTAATCAAGAAGAAAGAGCGAACGTGGTGGGCTATGCATCGCGTGTTGAATCCAAGGAGAAGATGGAGAAAACAGTGCAACGTGTGCCCTTTGAGAAACAGACTGAACGACAACGTGTGCCATTTGAGAAACAGACTGAACGGTTCCCATGTCCTCACTGTGGAAAAACTAACCACGATCCTTCCAAGTGCTGGAATATCATTGGATTCCCACCAAATAGAACCGGTGGACGAGGGCGAGGAAGAGGACGTTCGGGGGGACGTTATATGCAGGAGCATGCGCATGCAGCGGTGACTTGGGATAACAACCAACGTGTGATGTCTCAGCCATCTGACACCCCGCAGCAGGTCACTACAAACTCGATGCTGACACCAGAAATTGTCAACAAGTTGATGGCACTGATCGATCAACCACGGTCATTAAGTGAAAAACTCTCTGGTAAGAATACTCATATCCAATGGCTTGTGGACAGTGGAGCCTCTCGTCACATGACAGGGTCCTTAAACCTTTTACAAAAAATCACAAATATTCAACCTTTGTGTGTAACCTTGCCAAACGGATCTGTCACGTGTGCAAAAAAGGAAGGAACTGTTGTACTTGATGGACAATTAGATCTGGAAAATGTGTTATATGTGCCTCAATTGAGATGTAACCTGATTTCCGTCTCGCAATTGTTGAAACACAACAGAAATATAGTGACGTTTACTGATAAAAGTTGTTCTTTGCAGGACCTAATGCTGAAGAGGGAGATTGGTTTGGGTGAACTTAGTGATGGAGTATATGTGTTTCAGTCCACGCGTGCTTCAGCTTCAACAGTTCGAGCAGGAAAATCTGTGGAGTTGTGGCATAACAGGCTAGGACACCCGTCATATCAAGCATTATCTTTGATTCCAGAATTTAATTTTGTTTTGAATAAAGATGTAATTAATAAGGCATGTGAAGTTTGTCAACGTGCCAAGCAAACTCGATCTGTGTTTCCTTTAAGCTATTCCCGAAGTAAGGATTGTTTTCATTTAGT
>JAVKPL010004618.1:0-22796 GCA_032173675.1 Gastrolobium villosum
GGTAAGTTGTTATCCATACTTTTAAGGGTTTTGCTTTCATCATTTAACATGATACAATCAAGTTTCCTATATACACAATATTTTATGGTGCCCACGCTTTTTGAAAAATAAAAAAAAAGTTTAAGGCACGCAAAACAAATCTCTATAACATTACACAATCACTTTTCCTACAAAATAACTCTTATAAAACCCTACTTTTAAACTACATATATTTCACTTCAAGTTAACTTATAAAATTATGCTATTCTTATTAAAAAAATATTCAAGTAAAAATATTAAATGCAAGTTATGCATAATAACAAATATATAATGTATTATATGTATATTTTTTTAAATACACAAATATAAGTAAAAAATATTTAGAAGAAAGTATATTAAAAATTATAAAAGAAATATGCATAATAATTTTTTTTAAAATAAGAAGTAAATTAAAAGAGATGAATATTAGAAACCATAAAAAAAATTCTTAATTAATACAAAATATTCGAATTTACAATTAAAAAAGTTCAGAATAATATAGTTCATTCTTTAATGAACACTAGAATAATTTTTTTTTAATGTATAAGCAATTAAGATTTGGAGACAAAAAAATTCAATTTTTTTAATTGAAAGTATAATCAATTAAGATTTTGAGAGAATAACAAGTTTTAATATAAAAAGTACAAATTTTTCAATTGAAAGTACAACTTGATATAAAATGTTGATAATTAGAAGTGTCAAAATGGGCTCGACACGAAGGCCTGAACCACCCCGCCCGCTAACACATTTTTTCTTCTTATATTTTTTTTTGATAAACATTCTTCTTATATTTACGATCTAACAAATTAGTCTTTGTGTGACTACGATAATTGGATTTATCGCTGATATAAAATGCTGACAGGTAGAAGTGGCAAAATGGGATAGGCTCGTAAGGTTGGCCTATCCCGCTCGCTAAATGGGCAGATTATCCCATCAACACATTTTTTTTTCTTATATTTATTATGTAATAAATCTGTCTTTGCGTGGCTAAGATTATTGGATTTACTATTGTTTTAAAATGCTAACAGTTAGAGGTGGAGAAATGGGATAGGCCTGGAGGGCCAACCCCCTGCTTGCCAATACGTTTTTTTTCCTTATCCTTATATTTACTGTCTGACAAACTCATCTTTGTGTAGCTAAGATCATTGGATTTACTGCTAATAGTTAGAAGTGGTAAAATGGGCTCGGCCCGGAAGGCCGGCCCTCCCGCCCGTTAACACATTATTTTTTTCTTATATTTACTGTCTAACAAACGCGTTTTTGTGTGGATAAGATCATTAGATTAATTGCTGATATAAAATGTTGACAGTTTGATTTGACAAAATGGGCTCCGCCTGAAGGACCTACCTAACTAGCTTGCCAACCAGTGGCAGACCTGTATATGGTTTAGTGTGTGCAAGTGCACACACAAATTTTTTGGAGAAAAAAAAAAAGAATAAACTATATTTTGGGTCATAAACAAAAATTACATGACCCAATTTAATCTCTTAAAAAAAGTCGACTCGTGGTCCCTTTAAATTTTAAAATAGACTCATGTTAGTCTTTTTGAGGGATTAATGTGGGTCTTTTTGAATTTCAAAGAACCATAATTTTGATTATCTGGATCTATTCTTGAATTCTGGGGGATCACGAGTAGACTTTTTATTTTCCTAAGAGATTAAATTGAGTTCCGTAATTTTTGTTGAGAAACCAAAATATTCTATTGTAACAGTTTAATGACTCTTGATTATTTTTTTATATTAAGTTAAAGTTTTTTTATATATATATTCTTTTGTATTTTAATATATTGAAAATTTTCTTTAATTTTTTTTCTTTATTCTTTTATTCTAAGTGTGCAGACATTACAAAAAAAATTCTAAATCCACTATTGCTGCTAATACATTTCCTTCCTTATATTTACTGTCTAACAAATCACGTTTGTATGTGACTAAGATAATTGAATTTACTGAAGTAAATATTTTAGAAATAAGCATCTAAATAAAATGAATAATCAGATTATGATAAATGAAAGTATCCATCCCTGAGAAATATGGCAAGAAGCTTAGTCAAATTACATAATTTATGAATGATTATAGGACAAGTTAATACAATAGCATAAAATAACAAGGTAATTTTTTTTATTTGAGATATTTTTCGAGTTAAAAAAAAAAATGCAAAAACGCGTTTGTACATTTATCAAGCGAGTCATTGTAGCGAGTGATGATGTATCGGATTTGAGAATACTGTGTTTGAAAGCAAAAACGCGGGACAAAATGAAAGCGCGCGGCGAGGACCACGGGGAGGCAAGCAAAAAAAAAAAAAACATCGGCGAGGAGGAGTGATTTGGTCGGTGTAAGGTGGGCCCCGAAGATGATACCAGGTGTCTGGTCGAAGACGTGGCATGAGAAATGCGGCTTATAAGACGAATATTGTAGTTTACGAGGAAGGAAGAAAAATAAATAAAGAAATAAGGAATGGTGCAGTGCAGTGACTAGATCAAATGCAATAGGCATTAGCCAGATAGAGAAAGAGACATTCAACACTAGACACATTAGCACTGTCAAATCTTGGATCCTTATACTTAGTGGACTGTGAGTGGGCCCTCACTAACTTCTCCTCCCTTGTGAAGCAAAGCATCTCAAATTCATTATCCAATTCCAACAACATTAAATTAGACAACAGTATTGTGCGTGGTCGTTCTCATCCAAACTAAATGAACTTTCCTTTCTCGTGGAACATAGCATCAGTTTAAGGTAGATAATACATAGATCTATCTATTTATGTTAAGAAATTTTATAAATTTTTATTATTTATTAATTAAATGATAGGTGATAACAATTGAACCGTGATACCAAAGCTTTAATATCATATAAACTAACCAATCTAATCCAAGAATTTAAAAATAAGATTATATTAATAATTTTATATTTCTTTAATAAGTGAATTCTCATATATTCTTGTGAGATTCAACGTGATCAAATTAAGTGAAAGGATCTTAATTATTTATGGGGTTTGCATTCATTATATAATATGATCACAAAAAATTTCTTATACACATAATATGATCAAAAATGTTTTGAAGAAAAAAAAAATTACGACATGCAAAACGAATCTCTATAACATAACACAATCATTTTTTTGACGATATAATTTTTATAAAACCCATTATTTGTACATAAATTAACGGTTATCTCACAATAAATTTCTATCCTAATATATGTTCACTCTCATATGATTTGGTTTTTTTAAATCACATATCAGATAATTCATTCCCCAAATTAGTCGTTATTATTTTCAAATAATTTTTTTTTAATTATTTTTGTTTATGGAATATTGAGATCACCTTACGTGAGTTTCTACAACATGGAAAAAAATTTCTTTGAATAAATATGTGTACAACCCAAACACCTCTTTCTCAGATAAATGTCAAGAAGAATTGTTTTTAAAATAAATATTATCTCGTTATTTTGAACTTTTTTAAAAAATAAATATTATCTCGTTATTTTGAACTTTTGAAGCCTTAAAATTGAAAATGCGTGAGGGGGATGAAATGTCACGTGAACAAAATGATGAAGGTCACGTGAGGCACCAATGAAGAGGTTTCAGTGGTAGAGTTTGGTAACTGATTCGATTTTGTCGGATCCAAACTCATTTTTTTTTTTATAAACTTTTACAGAAAATAATATTATTCGGAATTTTAAACTCCTTTCAAAAATAATATTGAGAATGAGAAAAACACATGCTCTTATCTTCACTTATTTAATTCTGATACGCCAATTAAACTACTATTATTTGGGGTCGGATCCAAACTCTAAAAAGTGGGGAATGAAATGATGAAAGGGAACGAATGAAAACAGCTCACGGTATGTCATGAAAACTGAACGGTGTTATGATGCTATCCGTTTTTTTTTTGGATAAATATGATGCTATCCGTTAATTTTTGCAAACTTCCAAACTAAAAAACGAGTTCCGTTTTGCTAACGTAACATGGATTCCCAACGTGATAAATGGCAAATAAACCATAGACAAAATGCTGACAATGCAAATTCAGCGCACCCCATCTCTTTAATTTCAACTGTATTTTCCATTTCTTGATTTTTTTTTTTTATCATTTTACATTAATCTTAACTACAATTCAGTCAATTTAAGACACCGTTTGGCCGCTCAAAATGGACTTCTAATCCGATTTTAAAATTAGCATTAAACCTTCTACAATCTAAACTTGATGTTTGACATGCATTTTAAAATTACGTCATAAATTTTATATTAATTTTAAGAATTTAAAGATAGAAAGTATAATAGATTCAAGTTAACAATCTTTCATGATAATATTTTTAAATTCGAAATATAAATTTTAATAAAATATATATTACGTTTCATGTTAAACATTGCGTGATTCAGGGCAGAAAGAACCATATCTAACGTAAGAAATGATGTCGGATGCTTAAGGGTTTTGTAATACGGAGCACTTAAAGCGTGTTTTATCGAAGAATCAATGCTTCCGTGCGTTTCATTCCTCGAAATTGTTCTATGAGGTATCTGAATGTTTGGGTAGCAAGCTTGTAGTTATTGCTTCAAAATATATATATTTTTTTAAATTTTTTGAAGTGAAGAGGCTAAAGCCTTGAAGAAAATGAAAATGAAAATGAAAATTAAAACTAAAATTAAAACTACGCGGAGAACATTTTGACAGTAAAAACTTTAATTCACTCTTGTAAAAATTATAATCTATTGTGTCAAAATTAATGGACCAAATTTATTATTAATTAATTAATAATTTTGATCCAATAAATTATAATCGTTAACGGACGAAAATCAACGGTTAGGATCTAAAATGATATAAGTTTATATTATTTAAAATGACAGATGTTATTCCCTAAGTAACCGGACAAATGTATATAACATGTGTAAATAAATAATGTATTGTTTAATTACCACTTGAATTTATGAGTTTAATCATTCTGTTTTTATTGCGGAAAAAATTTATATATATGCTACATTTACATAAAAATAAGTGGATTTTACGGATGTTTTTTCAATTTATTTAAATATAATTAAATATTATCAAGTTGTTTTTTTGGTAATCTAATATTATCAATGTTCTTATTATTATTTTTAGTAGGCAATTTTTTTAAAATATAAACATATTTGTCATTGGCGCTCTATTTTTATTATTTTAATATTTTATTTTGTAGATAATAATTTTTAATTTAATAAATAAATATAATCAATGGTCATATACATATACCTCGCTAACTTGTTTTATTTTTTTGTAACTTATTCACTTGGACTTTTCTTTTTAATCATTGTTACATAATATAAACTATTAAAAAGATCTTTACTCAACATCTATGAAGTACCGACATTTTAAAAATTCTGACGTGTCGTGTCCGACATTCACCGATACTCCAACATTTCCCGACATTCCAATACTTATTGCAAAGACTCAAGAAAAATTCAAAGGTTACGTTACGTTGCATTTTGAGTTCCAACAATTAGATTCCTTGGATTATGATTACTATTTTATTGAGTTTAATATAAACACTTGAGATATCTTATGTTTCTTTGTGAAATTGATGGGTATTATAAGTTGGGTTCGCTTTTTCTACAGTCAATGTAAATGTAAATAACTTATCTATATTGAGCCCAAAATGACGTCATTTTGAGACGAAATCATTGTATTTTTGTAATTATAATTTATTTCAGGGTTATAATAGTATTTTTCATTATAATATTTTAATTTTTCAACCCAAAACGACGTCATTTTGGGAGCAAATGTATATAACTTATATACATTCACGGTAGAAACATTAAAGCTTTATAAATTTAGCTTTATTTTTTTATTAAATTATTGAATATTAAATATAATATACACTACATAAATTAAAAATATTATATAGTAACAAAACGTGTCCTAACATATCAAAATTTAACATCTTTTTAGAATTAACGTGTCGGATTATCGTGTCGTATACCGTGTCCCATAGCCCAACACCTTACGATTTTTGGTTAAGATAGTTCTTTATATGGTATCGTTAAAGAATAATATAAACCATTAAAAAAAATTCACGTAACACCTTAAGGTTTACGATTTTTGGTTGAAATAATTCTTTATATGGTATCGTTAAAGAATAATATAAACCATTAAAAATATCTTCACGTAACACCTTAAGGTTTTGGGTCGAAATGATTCTATCTCCCCTATATTTTTTGGGATAGGATCCGTTTACTATTATTTTTTGCAAATTACAGTAAGTACGACCGGTGGTACACTCCATGATTAAAGTATGACCAGTCGTACTTAGTGTAGTTTGCAAATAAAAAAATTTGTAAATATAACATGTCCCATATTTTTTTTAGTGTTAACAAATTAACCCAATATTTACCGGTCTTTAAGGGTGGATTTTGATGAAAAAAATCATAAGGGAGGTAAAATAATAGAAAAAAGTTATAATGTGTGATAGAAAAAAAGTTCCGCGTGTTAAATAATTTTGAAGCAAATTATAGTGAGATTTTTAAACTTTTTCCTATAACTAATCTTCCATCACCCTTGATTTGTATTTTATTGGCCGGTGAGCTCTGACATATGAGAGTTTTTACTTCCATACCTATTTGTATGTCTAAAACTAGTTTTGTACCTGACACTTCCCAGCCTTGATTATTGATAATGAGACTCCTAATTCTCCTACAAAATTTTCTCTGACATTTCCAATAAATTAATCGATTAAAATTTTAAAATATTATATTATATAATTAAAAAAAAAACGTGTGTTTACCGAAATAAAAATCTTCTGCCGATCCCGTATCAGCTAAAAAAATCTAATGATAATCGGCATGCAGCTAGCTAGTGTGCATCTTAATCTCATCTTTGGTCAGAACTTCTCGAAATAACTTATATATTATTTCTACTTGGGTATTGGTGGCGTCTATACCCTATAGCACTAGCCACTACGCAAAGCTGAAGGGGAGGAAAATATCTTTTGTGTTCCAAGACCACTCAATAATTTAATGTTCTCTCTCATAATATTAATTTTTTTTTTATCCCTATCATTTTTTCTTTTTCTCAATTTTATCTTTCATTTAAACTAAGAGACCACCTAAAAAGCGGTAGTCCGGTCCATAATAAATTCTCTCGAAGTGGAGAGGGATAAGGAAAGAAGCCAAAAAGGACAACTCTTCATCATTAAGTATTCGTTTCCCAATCCATATGGTCGTGATTAGTGCCGCAAATCCAACAATTACATGCACCAATAGTTTCACTCAGTGCATGATGCAGAAATGGGTTGTTGATACCAATAAATTATAGCTGAATGCTCTTTATAAAAATGTTAATATATTGTGTCTCTGTCGGTCCAAGTTGTTGTCCGGTGTTTTGGTTTCTAATTGCGTTGGTATGTTTGCGCCACAGTTCAAATATTGTGAGAATAAGCATGCGCGTGTTGTTCATTTGGTAATAGTTTATGAGAAAATTTTGAAAAAGGTTTAGGGAATGTCTAGTGAAATGCGTACAAAACATACACGTATCTTTATCAACTCGTTTTCAGAATCTTGATTCAGATTTTTTTTCGAATGCTCCACTTTGTTTTATTCTATCATTTTGAAACATAAAATCTTTTCATATATATTATATTATGTTCTAATTAAGATCAATATTTGGGCTGTTACTCATTGACGTATGCAGTCGAGTCGTATTCGGATATTAAGTATTTTTATAATTTAATTAAAGGCATTTATATTTCACTTTATTTAATTCGCAAAAAAAAAGCGACTTGTGAGCAATAACTTGAATAAACATATGTATCTTTTGTCTTATATTGGATTTCCCAATTGATTGAAGTATATGAGAAGTTAAATATTAATTATAGTAGTACACTATTAATATTTTTTACATATCAAGATATTAACATTTCGACATGCACATTTTTTTTAAGTTAATATTTAAAATGTAAAATATATACTATGTAAATATCTGATAATTATATTACTTGATTTATTTTTTGAGATTAACTTCTTGTTTAAAAAAAAAAATTATATATAATAGATAGATCAAATATGAAACTAAAATTAATTATATATAATTTAAAATATAAAAATACAAACTTAGAAACTTTAAAGAAATTGACTTCTCTTTCTTTTTCGAAAGGGCCAACATACGTTTAAAGTGGTTAATCAGAATTTATTAATGTTTTTTATTTCGTGGACTCCAGGTGTTCATTGTGGCAGCTCATGTTATTGATACATTATAATGGGCCTGCAGCTAGCCCTGTTTCGATTCGTAGTTTGTCGCTTACCCATGCCCCTCATGCGAAGTAATGGGCCTTATCGCTAACGTAACCCTTGGATAGTCTTGTTTCATAAATTAAGCACATCCTTCAATGAAATTTGTTTCATTTGGTCTTTATATATATATATATATATATATATATATATATATATATATATATATATGGCAAAATATTTGTAATGACTATATATAAGTATTGGTGCAGTCACTTAAAAACTACATCGTTTTGGGTGGGATAAAGGAAGTCGCATTTAAAATTAATTGTAGAAAATAAAAACATTATATTTATTTCTAACTTTGTATGGTTATGATTCCTCATATTTAATGTTTTATATTTATTTCCACCTTTATATTTATTATTTCACATATCTAATGCTTTTACATTATAAAACGACGTAGTTTTATATGACTGCATCAATCCTTAGGTGCAGTCACTTTACATCCGCTAAACCCTATATATATATATATATATATATATATATATATATATATATATATATATATATGGGAAAATATTTTATCATGTTGCATGAGAATTCAACTCTCATGTTAGTGACCCTTCGATTTGTGTGTAAAATTTTATTTTTATTTTTATTTTTATTTTTTTAATAAATATGGGGCCCACCACTAGTTGAGTCACAACATGAGAATTGAGTTATCATGTAACATGAGGTAAAGTTTTAAGTTTTAACTCTAAGCAGTAAAGTTTTAAATAGATGATTAAACTCTAATAACATTCATTAGGAATGTAGCTTTCATATTCAAGAGGGATGAATTAAGCATTATAATTTTTTTTGCAAATGCTTCATTCTTGTTTCCAAATTACTTTTGCTCACTTTGATATATGAAAAACATAATAATATATTCAACCAATTCATTATATAAAACTTTTACATATAAACAACTTGCTATTAAACGCTTATATAAGATATCAAATCTGTATTTCACTTGCTATTAAATATAGTTAAGAGTTTATAAGATTGCAAACTTTATCTATCTTGGTTCAACCACCACTTGAGACCTACTATTTGTCTTAAGCAAATCACTCAATTTTTTTATTTATTTTTTACTATTTGTCAAGCTTCAATGGGTACTTGGACCAATTGCTACAATCCCCAAACTTTTGTGGGTCATTGGGAACCTTACAACTATCTCCAAAATTTCTTAGTGTTTTAAAAACCTTACATTGCTGGATCAAAATACCCTTAATTTGAAAAATTAATCGAAAAAGTATTTGGAAATAAATATACTCCCAAAGTGCGGATAATACAGTGAGTAATACTCTATTTAATGTAATAAAACCACTCAATAATCTTGGAATCTTGAAAAACTTTCATTATGAAAACTTGACTACAACTAAAGGTTGTTTCACCTTATATACAATACGGAAGATGAAGAAGGAAAAGAAGCAACTTATCTAACAGCCAAGAAAAGAAGCAACCAACTAACCGTATACAACAGCCTCTTCTCTAACAGTAAGGCAAAACAGAAAAATAACAAAAAGAAACTGAAACAGTTAGAGCCATGCACGTGGGAGTAACAAGAAGCTGACTCTAACTGAATTTGTTAGAGTCATATACGTGTGCTTTAGTCATCCACATGCTCAGTAACTGACTTGGAGATGTGTTCTATAGATGAGGGAGGAATGAAGTCTGGTAACAGCCCCCCGCAAGTGGGACGGTGGACATCCAGAAGTCCCAACTTGGTGACTGCTCGTTGAAAAGCAGAAGCATACAAAGGTTTCGTGAATAAATCAGCCACTTGGTTTGCTGAGGAAACAGGCAAGAGATGAATTAAGCCTTGAACCACTTTCTGACGAACAACATGGCAATCCAATTCAACATGTTTGGTACGTTCATGGAATGTAGGATTATGAGCTAAATATAAAGCTGAAGCATTATCACAATAAACTGCCGAAGCTTTGGACAAAGGAAAACGCAAATCGGCAAGAAGATAAGAAAGCCATTGAACTTCACAAGAAAGGCTAGCCAAAGCTCGATATTCAGCTTCACAAGAAGAGCGAGAGACAATGGTTTGCTTTTTGGATTTCCATGAAATGAGTGCCGAACCAAGAAACACACAATTTCCTGTAATGGATCGACGAGTATCAGGACAAGAAGCCCAATCCGAATCAGAATAACCAGATAACTGAAGGTCATTATCATGTGGAAAGAAAAGGCCAGAAGCTGGAGAATTCTTTATATACCGAAGAACCCGAAAAGCAGCAGCTTGATGAGCATCAGTAGGAGAAGAAATGTATTGGCTTAATTGTTGAACGGAGAAGGCAATATCTGGTCGTGTAGTGGTGAGATAAAGGAGCCGCCCAACAAGACGTTGATAAGAAGAAGGATCAGGTAGCAAAGTCCCCATATCACGTTTAAGCTTGAGAGAAGCATCCAAAGGAGTGGAAGCTGACTTTGCAGCAAGCAAACCAGAGTCAGAAAGAAGTTCCAATGCATATTTGCGTTGGTTAACAACAATCCCTTTTGTGGATCGAGAAATCTCAAGACCAAGGAAGAACCGTAGATCCCCAAGGTTCTTGATTCGAAACTTATTGTCGAGGAACTGTTTAACACGTTGAATTTCGATCAAACAATTGCCTGCCAAAACCAAGTCATCGACATAAACTAATATTGCTGTGAAATGAGGACCAGTTTGTGATGTAAAGAGAGAATGATCAGCTTATGATTGAGCATAACCCAAAGAAAATAAAGCTGAAGTAAGCTTGGAGTGCCACTGCCTGCTAGCCTGCTTTAGGCCATAAAGTGACTTGAGCAACTTGCAAACCTGATTCGGTTTGGAACTGCTAATGCCTGGAGGTAAGGTCATGTAAACGTCCTCATCTAAGTCACCATGTAGAAACGCATTATTGACATCTAATTGCTCGAGGAACCAGTTCTTGGCAGCTGCAAGAGCAAGAAGAGTGCGAACGGTGGTTAACTTTGCAACTGGAGAAAAAGTATCGAAGTAATCAATACCTTCGATTTGGTTATACCCCTTTGCAACCAATCTGACCTTGTGTCTCTCGATGGTACCATCAGCATTATATTTTGTTTTATAAACCCATTTACAACCGATTGGAGTCTTTCCATTGGGTAGATCAACAAGTTTCCATGTAGCATTGAGCGATAAGGCTTGCAACTCTGTGTTCATGGCCTGTTGCCAACACTTATGCTTGATAGCTTCAGCATAGGTTCGGGGATCAACCTGTAAAGAGACATTGAAGCAAAATTGTCGAAGCCTAGATGAGCAACGATCATATGTGAGGACATCATGTAAGGGATACTTCACAGTGGAAGATGTATGAAAGGAGTTGCAGTGGAAATCATGGAGATAAGAAGGTGGATGTTTGATTCTGGAAGAACGACGAATAGGAGGGGATAGGTGGGTTGGATAAGGAATGGTATCTGATATAGCAGGATTATTATCTGGTATGGTATCTGGTATGGCTGGATGAGTAGCAGGTATGGTATCTGGCATGATTGGGGGGACAGTAGAGGTAGGATGAGAGAAATCATAGTCAAGGAATGAAGAATTGGGTAGTATGGTGAAGTTATGAGGTTCACTAGGAGGAGTATGTGATGTATGGGAAAAAGGGAAGGAAGTCTCATACAAAACAGTGTGGGTGTTGTGATATTTCCATTGACGAAGACCAGCTTGTTCTTTGACGTCAAAGCTACTTTCATGGCTCGTGACCATGAATTATAATTCTTTCCGGTCATCAACGGAGAAACAAGAATCAATGAGGGTGATTCATTTGGATGAAGATGATAAGGATCTGAGAGTTGGTTTTGATCTCCCATAGTTGTGTAGATTATGGATCTTGATCAGAGAAAAGCAGTTTCGGAAGCAAAGAATGGTTCAGAGCCCGTGGAGCTCTGATACCATCTTGGAATCTTGAAAAACTTTCATTATGAAAACTTGACTACAACTAAAGGTTGTTTCACCTTATATACAATACGGAAGATGAAGAAGGAAAAGAAGCAACTTATCTAACAGCCAAGAAAAGAAGCAACAAACTAACCGTATATAACAGCATCTTATCTAACAGTAAGGCAAAACAGAAAAATAACAAAAGAACTGAAACAGTTAGAGCCATGCACGTGGGAGTAACAAGAAGCTGACTCTAACTGAATTTGTTAGAGTCATATACGTGTGCTTTAGTCATCCACATGCTCAGTAACTGACTTGGAGATGTGTTCTATAGATGAGGGAGGAATGGAGTCTGGTAACAAATAATGGCTTAATAAATGTCTCAAGATTGTTTAGGTGCGTAAACTTACAATAAAATATAGTCATTTATAGTCACTGCAACACTTTTGGAAAATGCATATAAAAAAAATCTATCAATCGTATATTAAGATATGACACTCCACATATTTGGATATACATATCCAAATACCAGGATTTGTGTTCAAGTATAAGGATATATGCCTTCATACATATGAATACATGGCTTCAAATATCTAGATATCTCATAACAACAAGCATATTTTACTTTGAAAATGTTTTCCTTTCCAATAAAAAACCTTTTTAATATTTTTTTCATGTAATTGTCTATTGAAAATATGTTTATAAGTTCAAAACATTTTAATATACTTTCCATCTATTTTTGAAATATTTATCCAAATATTTCCTGCATTATAAAAATATGTCATTTAAAAAATACTTTGAATACATACAACACAATTCAACATATACCCTTATAATTAAATTCAAGTCCTAAAAATATAATCTAATAGGGACAACTACTTAGCTTTATGAATTGATATCTAGATATTGAATCTTCTTTTGAACTTAATATTTGATTTGTTGAATTTGACAATACTTTGATGCTTTGTTATACTTGATATATACACTCTTTTACCGTGGCTTGTGACATTAAGTCTCTCTTGAAAGTTGTCTATGGTGTGTTTTGCCTTTGGTATTTATTTTGATGTTCTAATTCTTCTTTGCTATATTCAAAACTTATCCATGTTGTTGCCATTTTATTATCTCATTATTCTTCTTGTACGACTCAATTATATATTTTTCTTCTTTGCATATGGATGATGCTTTTTTCTTTCTACCAAAGTCCTAATCTCTTTATTATTTTATCTTTGTTATCATCAAAACATAACTTGTATCAATATTGGCCTTCAAGACTTTCTGTTTTCCTTCACTACTTTCGCAAAATTTTCACGTTGGGCCTTATGATTTTTTCTTTGTTTGAGCTATTAACATCAAGCTGTGGCTAGCTTTACCAAAGGATTTTTTTTTTTTTTTCATTTACATAGACTTAAATCCAAAATTTAACTTAAACGAAATCAAACATATACCACTTGAACCATTACTTTTGCTTGAATGTATTAAATTTATAAAAACACATTACTTTTAATGAATATGTCGATAACGTTAATAAGCACTATTAGAGAACATTCAAATGACAATATTAGGAGATGTGACAATTGCTTTTTCTCGTCTTCAAGACTATACTTACTGAATTTTGGTTTCTTATAAATTAAAATATAATTCAATTAATGACTCTCATTCTACTTGAGAAATTGTGGGTCCATTTGGATGATTTCTTTTTAAATAAAAATACTTTTTACTGTATATATGTAGTTGGATGTAACCGTAAAGAACTTTGGGATAACACAAATCAAAAGGTGGGAGTGCCTAAAATAAAGAGAGTGGCACAAAGTGTTTATATATTTATTTTTTAAGTGGATGATGCAACATGCCCAACCTTCTTGTGCTAAGAGAGTCCACAAGAGAAAGTGGGGGACAGCGAGGTTCTGATACCATGTAAAGAACCTTGGGATACACCACCCCAAAAGCTAGCTCAAAGGGTGGGAGTGCCCAGGGCCTTATAAAGATCACATTAGTGGCACATCCAACCAATGTGAGACTATATATCTCAACACGCCCCCTCACACGAGAGCCCACTGGGCTTGAAGAGTGGATGATGCAACAGGCCCAACCTTCCTGTGCTAAGAGAGTCCACAAGAGAAAAGCCGAGGCTCTGATACCATGAAAACCTTGGGATACACCACCCCAAAAGCTAGCTCAAAGGGTGGGAGTGTAATTATAAAGGCCACATTAGTTATCCAAAAGATTATATATTCTCAACAGTAGCTTTTGAAACACAAATTAAAAAAAAAAAAGAAGGCTAAAAGTGATTTATTTATTTATTTTTTAAATTAAGATGTCTAACTTTGTAGAAGAACAAACATATTACGCAGGAGAAAAAGAGAAATCATGTCGAAATTAAGTAGAGGAGGAGAAGCAGCAATGGAGAAACCTATCCAATAAGAGAAGAAAGAAAAGCCGCTGTAATGACAACCGGCCAATGTTTAGAATAGATGTAATTTAAGTTATAAAAAGATGAGAAATGTTATACTTACTACCTATTTTTTTTACTATTTCTTACTACTAAATCTTAACCGTTGATTTCCGTCTATCTAACGGTTATAATTTATTGCAAATTAATAATTAATTAATAATTATGATCCCATAAATTACAATCGTTAAATTGACGGAAATCAACGGTTAAGATTTGGTAATAAGATGTAGTAAGAAAAATAGGTAGTAAGTATAACCCTTCCCTAAAAAGATTATATTTATCATCAACTAAGTTTATTTTTTTTATTACTTTTTTTTTATAACCATTAGACAATGATATCTAAAACATGATAGAAAGAAGAAGTTAATCCTGGACCATATGTTCGGATCTCTCCAGTATCATCTTTGGGAGGGATTTATAGCCTTAACTCTGGACCCACCTCGAATCAGATTAGTTACGAAATAATGAACCGACCGGAATATTTCGAAAAGAAAAAAAGAAAAAAAAGAAGAAGTTAAGTGAAAGAGTGAAGGATATTATGGAAGAAAGAGAAAATAATTTATATAAAATGACAACAGTTTATCTGATTTTATTCGACAATTATAAAAAAAATAATAATAAATGATAAACTTAGTTAGTGATAAATATAACACATCTTTTGAAGTTTTATAAAGACTACTCGAAAATCTCCGAGGGTTTGCTTGAGTCAGGCGTTCAAACCCGGCCGCAAGCAAATTTTTGAAAAATCTTTAGGAGTCAGAAGACATGCCTCTCTCATCGAATGGGGGATTAGTCTCATCATTCCTCCGGTAGCAAAGCTCAATGCATTCATTGCCCCGAGGGCAAGGTGACCGGAGGTTGAATGAGAATTACTCCAAGTTATACTTAGAAAAATAAAAAAAAGCCTAGTCGAAACAATTGTTATTCAACGATCGTCAACAATTGTTGATATTATAATTACTTTATTTGGGCTCAACTCGACATAAATAGTGTGGCCCATCTCCATCTTATAACCAAGATACTTAGTTCACTACATTAAGTCACTCCAAACTCCAATCAGGAATAATGAAAGTCACGGTATAAAAAAATAAAAACATTGGTCAGATTGTTCATTGTTGGTTCAGTTCATGCATGATTTATTGATTTCCGTATCTTTTTTAAGCCAAGTACTCATCTAGTTTGGAAGAATCAAACTCTTGCGATTTGCTAGAGTATTCAACTGTAAAAAATTGTGCCGCGAATTGTCAATAATATTTAGACAACAAAGTTATCTATATACGCATGGATCCAAATAATGGTTTTGTTTGTTTTGGTAGGTAAAAAATGCACCGAAAAGATAACCCCACACGCAGTGTTAAATGCGGGTCCCGATACCGCTCAAAGCTAGCTACGTAAAATCGCGAATTGGGTTAACAAACTAAACAGATTCTGTACTCTTCAAAACCAAACAAACAGTAACTCTCACCGAAGCAAAGGCTTTTTAGTTACGATGGCGGCGTCACGAATCATAGCCCATCCTCCACCTCATATCCACCGTCAATCTCCGCCGTCAGACGCCGTTAATTCGCTACCTTCCTTCAACCTCAAATTTCACCCAAAACGGTACCGTAACATCGGCATTCGCGCTTCCCTTCGGGGCCACAAGGAGAACGATCTCGACGACAAAGCTCACTCCGTCGAATTGCGAACCAGCCCCGACGACGCCGTTTTGAAAGATCCGTTCGTTCTTCCGCGTATGTATTCCACGCTTTTCGTTTCACCTCTTTTTCATGCGGTTAGATTTTGATATAGAGCTTTTTTTGCTATTCATGTTAGGGCCGTTGTCATCGACTCATTTCTCTGGTTCAGTTTCCGATGGTTCTCGCCTTCGTGTTGCATATCAGGTACTTGCATGCGTGGCATTTTTGACATTTTTTATTTTGTCTCTTTGTTTTGGCTTCGTTGAATAAAAACCCTCTTTGTTTATGTTGTTCATGATTTCACATAGCTGAAAATCGCATTTTCAGGGGGTTCGTGGTGCTTACAGTGAGTCAGCTGCACAAAAGGCATATCCAAATTGTGAAGCTGTGCCTTGTGAACAATTTGACGCTGCTTTTGAAGTAAAATTTTAGTTTCCCTTTGTTCTTTTCTAGTTCTATGTTACCTCTTTCTAAGTTTTTTTATCAATTTCCCTTGTTATTGTTTGTTACTTTGGTGATTTATATTGTTTACACTTCTAAATTAGATCTACACCAGTTTACTTAATGAATTTTTCATGTTACTTTGATGTCAGTTTTAGTGTTTCGCTAGGATAAGTGGCATGTCCTCTAGTGAGCTTGTTTAGTTTATGTTGTATTGGCTCTAATTCTGATTGTTTTGCGTTTACAGTTCTACAAACTTAAAATTCAAAATTACACATTCTAGTTCTTAGTTCTTACTTTTTGATTATATTTTTGTTATCATGTTTACCTTTGTTGTGATATATAAAACCATTAAAAAGTCCTCACCTACTAGCTTAAGCTTTTGGGTTGAATTGGTTCTTTACATGGTATCAGAGCCTCGGTGTACCGGGTTCGATCCTCGCCGCCCCCCACTTTCTTTCAAGTGGAATTTCTTTGTTTGCACAGGTAGGTGGGTCTGTGCATTGTCCACTCTTCAAGCCCAGTAGGCTCTCGTGTGAGGGGGTGTGTTGAGATATATAAAACCATTAAAAAGTCCTCACCCACCAGCTTAAGCTTTTGGGTTGAATTGGTTCTTTACAACCTTTTTATGATAATGGTTTCCAAGAGGGTTAATTCTAACTGTGTCTGATCTCTTTATTTCTCTTGATCTCGGTTTGCCACGCTAGGCTGTTGAAAAGTGGATGGTGGACAGAGCAGTTTTGCCAATTGAGAATTCTTTAGGAGGAAGCATCCACAGAAATTATGACCTTTTACTCCGGCACAGGTTGCATATAGTAGGAGAAGTTAAATATGCGGTCCATCATTGTTTGATGGCCAACCATGGTGTTAAACTTGAGGATTTGAAGCGGGTTCTTAGTCATCAACAGGTGTGATTCTAACATCTTATACCTACTTTTTCCTAATCACTAACTCATCCAAGGCTGGTCATGTTTTAGGCTCTTGCACAATGTGAGAACACGCTGACAAAGTTAGGATTGGTCAGAGAAGCAGTTGATGATACAGCTGGTGCCGCAAAGGTGAGTGTAGAATCATTGGAGGTTGTTTTTCTGATATCATTTCAGGTGTTTCCGTTGATTAATGGTCACACTTACATTTTTGAGGTGCAATGATCATGGCATCGTTGGAACCATACCCTCTTTTTGTGGTTAAGAAATATGCTTCTTTCCTTGAGATTTTAGAGCAGCTTATGTAGTTAATTTATATAAATTGGTCAACCTAAGTCACATTCTGATCTGCTTGGAAAACTAGAAAAATCTTATCATCTCCTGAAGACATGATTAGATATTGCACCTTGGGGTAAAGGATTGAAATTCAATTTTAAATGCTACTGTGACTTGTTTTTCAACATCGCTTATCCTAACACAGTTACAAATTATAGCATGTTGCCTTCCACAAACTACAAGATGCTGGAGCAGTTGCTAGTTCTACTGCTGCAATGATCTATGGCTTGAATATACTTGCTCGAGACATTCAGGTTTTCCATGGCATCAGTGTTAACTTTACATGGTTGACAGTTCATGTTCATGGTAGATTTGATCACTAATGGATTTGCGTTGGCAGGATGATAGCGATAATGTCACCCGATTTTTAATGTTAGCGCGGGAACCTATAATTCCAGGCACAGATAGGCCATTTAAGGTACCCTTGACTAGAATAAAAAGCTGAAATTACTTGGTTGGTTTTATGCCTACTTACATATCAATATTGAATATTGCTGTTGATTGTGGTGCTGAATTCTCAGACAAGCATAGTTTTTTCTTTAGAAGAGGGTCCTGGGATCCTTTTCAAGGCCCTTGCAGTTTTTGCTTTGCGTCAAATTAACCTTAACAAGGTTCGTTGTCTTCTTGGCATCAGCTATTATATCATTTGTGGAAGTTACACTTGCAGGTATGCTTACTAGGTGTTCCTTATTGTACAATTGATTTGTTTTTCCCACAGATTGAAAGTCGTCCTTTGAGGAAGCAACCTCTACGAGCATCTGATGATAACAACAATGGGTATTCCAAGTATAACTACTGAAGGCCATGGCTACCGTTTTTTTTCTGAGCTTGTTTAACTTAATTAGTTCAAATCATCCTTATTATTGTATTTACAAAAAGGTTGGATTGTTAATAATTGTTGTGCTGATCACAATTCATATCTTATACAGGTGCTTTGATTATCTTTTCTATGTTGATTTTGAAGCATCAATGGCTGATCAGAATGCACAAAATGCCCTAAGGCATCTAAAGGTTTCTTTAATTTAATCTTGTGAAGCATATTGAAAGGATTATCTATGAGTAGACACTCTAAAACCAATACACTTTACAGGAGTTTGCTACATTCTTGCGAGTGCTAGGAAGTTATCCTGTGGACACTAGCATGGCGTAAATAATCTCCAAAAGAGGTGAGCGCCATTTATCTGAATAATTTTCCTGGAGATTAGTTTAGCAAGTTTACTGAATGTGAATTACCTCCAATTGTAGAACTTTGTAACTATACAATGATTGTTATTGTAGATTGCATGGAGCTTTATCCATCATGCACTAATGAATGAGATAGCTGGCATACATTTGATCCAAGCCTTTTTTGAATACCGTGTCAAATAATCTAAATTTGGAGGAACAGCTAATCCTTGACCATTTTCAAAGTGTCTCAACGAACTTTATCAACTCTCCTAGATTGGTTTTCTTGTGTATGAGTTTTCCCGAGACCATACTACATGGTGACCGTTTAGAAAATGATTCTAAGTAACGAAGAGAAGAAAGATACCCAATGTAAATAATAACGGCTTTGCTTCCCTGCTAGATGTTTGTATGTCATTGCCAAATTTGTTGAAGTGACATGATGTTGCTATTGGACTAACTAGCATAAAAGGGTTGCAATATCGTTGCTCTAGTTGGCAACGTAATCGAGTTATTTAGATAGGTTAGCATGTATATGTGAAATCGGATGCATCGCTTATGCTAGCCTTTTTATTTTGGAGCTTATATTTTTCTGACCCTTTTGCTGTATGTTGTTGCTGATGCAGGACTCGCTGATATATAGTTACTGTTGTGTGCGGCATAGTTCTTCCAGCTGTCAAATCATATTAATGGATATACAGAGTTTACATTACTTCAATATAGAGATAACATAAAACCGTATCCGATGTACAAGCTCCTTAAAATTTTGATGGGTCTCCCCTGCCCTTAATGTCTGTTCTCGCAGCTAGTATTTAGCACATTGAATCCACATGTCTGTTCAAATATTTTTTTCTGGTTGTTGTTCTCTCTACCAATTCTCTCTCAGATGTTTGATGTCCATACTGAAGTGAGTGATCCTTCTATGAGGACTCAGTATTCAGATTGTATCTTTAATACAAAACGAAACACAATAGTACCTTAAAAGGAGCCTGCATACCCATTACCATTAACTATTTTTCTCAAGTGCTCGTGATGCACTATTTTAATTGGCGTATATCAATGTGTAATAATCTTGCATGGTTGTTGGCACACGACACCCACATAGAGACAGGATATTTGAATAAACTTTCTAGTGAAGGAATTAGAGTCAGGTTAATATCAGTTCAACCATCATGTATTACTTTCAAATATAATGTAAGCATTTGAGTTCAAATTGATATCGAACAATGGACTTTTCAAATTTAGGAAAAGTTGGTATTTGTTCTTTCAGCATATAATAAAGAAAGGCACACCAGACTCTTCAATCACATTGTAACAGAGAAAAAGCCTATAACTACGTTAAGGTGTGATGCCAATGCCAATTTATACAGGTTCCAGATAACTTGCAAAGATATATTCCCATTTTTTCATATACTGCCTAACCACCATCAATATGCTAAAGATCAAATTTGCTTTCATCAGTGACTGTAAGCAAAGGTTTCCAAATAGACTTTGCATTATTAGATCATATGTGTACTCAATCAAGTTAGAGGAAGCTCCAACTTCAATTCATGACTTCAAGTAGGAACACAGTTTTTATTCTGGAGCTGGAGCTCTCTGGTCTTGATGTCTTGCCATTAAATCTCTGATCAAGGCCAGGATCTCACTTCGCATCCCAGCAACAGCAGATGGAGTAACCTGTTCCTTCATAGCAGAGAACCACATATGATTTGTATCAGTATTTTTACTATTCACATGCCAGCTGCATATCACTCTTGCTATGGCTGTGACATATAAGCCACAATCATGACCATTCTCTTGCTTGGGTGAATCAGTGCATTCCAGAAAGCTGGCCTCAGTTGCTGATCCAGAGAATCCCATGTATCCAACAACAGCTTTATAGAGTTGCTTAGCAGGTGCTGTATTCATTCCTCTACAGCTATCATGGTGAACAAATAGATTAGCATTGCGGTAATATGCAAGTAAGCTCCAATGAGATCCACCTTCAGCTCTGTTAACATCATCATTGTCATTGATGGGAAATATAACCAGTGTCTTATCAGAAAAATGAAGGGGCTCTAAGAAATCTTTGAGAGCCTCAGTGACAGGGCATTGTATTATCCAAAATGCGATGGATGGTGGAACCAACAGAATAATATCCTGAGAGGGATGGCATGAAGAAAGATAACTGAAATAAAACTCAATAATTCTATCATTCAAATAATATGGACCACTAAGGATGTCTAAATCCGATCGTCTAAGCACCACATCATTGTAACTGAGAATCTTCTCATCTGCTTGTGATTTCTCCATCCCGTATACGTCTTGGTTAGATGATCACCTACTACTTTAAAAAAAAAAAAACAAAACAAGAAAAAACATGCACATACACAGAATCAGCATTTTGCTATTCCATGCTCTAGTTTAGGTAAAACAAAACCAACATATAGTACCTTTTCAAGCATTTACTCAAGGTAAGTCTTACAAATGGAGGGAAAATATGAGAAAAAGAAATAAACATAGGGAAATATTACTCTCCTTTTACATAAGATATCATCTCTCATTTTCTCTCACTTCGATTTCCGTATCCCACCTTTTTCTTTTTTTCCTTTTTTCTTGTAATGGTGGGACCCACCTATTTTCTCTCTACGACATAAGATAAATATCTTATGTTAAATGGGACTAATAAAACCCATAAACATATTACTCAACATATAATATCTTTTTAAATGACACAACTTATATCCTTTCACTCTCACAAAGAGGTGAGACCCACACTTTTTTTTTTTTTTGTCAACTATCTCTCCTACTTTATCTATCTCTTAAAAATGACACAACTTCACACACACTTTCCCCAAAAATGAATATATACTATAGCATAAATAGCCTAGCTATAAACTTTTTGAGTTCAAAGTTGGGAGATGCTCTCCTAAGACATTTAAATTTTGGGGAAAAAGAAAACTCCTCTGAAGAGGGAAAGCAAGGGTATATTACCCTTGAATTTTCAATCACAATGCACAGTTTACAGAAGCCTTATCCCTAAATTTCTAATGGTATTACCAATTAACTACCTTGAATCTGCAACTAAATACAAAAAAAAAAACACTCATTTTTCTACGAAAAAATTCTTAACATAAATCATCAAACAACCATGTGTTGCATAAGGAGTTCACAACAGATCAATGTGCTGGTATTGGATAAGAGACACATTTGATTGAGTGAATCCAACCCATGTGCAATCTCGTTTCCAACTTGAAAACTATCTTAATTCATCGTCGTCTTAAATTGTTTCACAGAAGAGTAAATCACCATTCCCTTTCTTTGAGGATAAATGATTAATCTCCAACTTCAACGAAGGGAAAACCTTAAACCCAAAACTTAATTAAAAAAAAAAAAAAACCTAATTTTATTTAGTAATGTTGGAATTTAAGGTTGAATACATTAGTATCATGGGAATAAATAGAGAAAGAATAACAAGATATCGAGAATTAAAGAAAAAAAGACTTACGTATATTGATTGAAGTCGAAAAACTGCTACGCATTCAGAAAGTTCCAGCTCAAGAACCCAGGAGAAAGTGAACGACACAGCGTTTTGGCACTTTTCAATTTTATATTATTTTTCTATTTTTTATTTGAGATAGGATATCACCGTCAATGTCACTATC
>JAVKPL010004619.1:0-22548 GCA_032173675.1 Gastrolobium villosum
GATTGACCCGTCGGGTTCAACCCATATTGCCACCTTTATTGTTAAGTTGTTGTTTGTAGGTTATTTTTCGATGAAAATCGCTCAAAAAATTCAAACGGGTTGATCCGCCAAAAGAATAAAAAGACACTGCAATAGAGAAATATCAGGAAATCTTAGGGTTTAGGGTGATATTGTGAGAAAGAAATTTTATTTATGTTTCTCACTAAAAAGTCTCACGAAATCCACATCAATAGAAAATACACTAAAATCGTCATATTTTTGAATACCACAAGATTTTTTTCTTTTGTTTAAAATCCTGATTGAAAACTAATAGATTTGGAGGGACTCTAAAATAATCTTTCAAAATCTTAATCGAATACCACATAATTTTTTTTTTCAATCCTTTAAAATCCTAATTGAATAACAATAGCTATTTTTGTCCAAAAATAATACATTAAGATTTTTTCTTTTGTTTAAAATCCTGATTGAAAATTAATAGATTCGGAGGGACTCTAAAATAATCTTTTAAAATCTTAATCGAATACCACATCATTTTTTTTTCAATCCTTTAAAATCCTAATTGAATAACAATAGATATTTTTTTTCCAAAAATAATACATTAATATTTTTTTCTTTTGTTTAAAATTTTGATTGAAAACTAAGATTTGGAGGGACTCTAAAATAATCTTTTAAAATCTTAATCAAATACCACATGATTTTTTTCTCAATCCTTTAAAATCCTAATTGAATAACAATAGATATTTTTGTCCAAAAATAATACATTAAGATTTTTTTCTTTTGTTTAAAATCTTGATTGAAAACTAATAGATTTGGAGGGACTCTAAAATAATCTTTTAAAATCTTAATCAAATACCACATGATTTTTTTTTCAATCATTTAAAATCCTAATTGAATAACAATAGATATTTTTGTCCAAAAATAATACATTAAAGTCCTGTAAAATCAAATCCAATACACACCTGTAAATTGTTTTTGTTTTGTATTTTGACTATTAACTTTTAAAACACAAAAAAACATCTATTTCATTAATTATTCTAAAAAATACAAAATTGTTTTTGTTTCTGTTTTTGTTTCCCGGGGGCGGCGTTATTAATTCTATTATATAGATTTATTTATTGTCGTTCCTTAATATAGTTTGATACGTTTAATTTAAGATTTAATTTGCAGGATATTGTATATCAATGTTGATTGTTTCTATTTTATAAAAGATGTTGTGTTTTTTTAAAAAAAAATAAAATAAAAATTATGTGAGATAGTGTTACATTATTTTTCATTTATGGCGGGCCGGGCCAAGCTTTTCATAGGCCAGGCCGTAGGCACCGGTAGGCCGGCCTGGCCCATTTACACCCCTATATTTAACCATCACATGAGGATCGATTTTCATATAAATTAATCTACTTGTTTCCATTGGACATACGTTGAATCACGCATAGTTCCGACAAAACGCTGAAAGGAGGAGCAAGGAGAGAAATAACTTTATTATTGATATTCATTATCAACATGTCATCCCATTCTCGTATTGCAGTAACGAAGGTATGACTATGTGCCACGTTTTATTGTTATTGTTTGCGCCATCTCTAATTATGTTTTTGTTCTGTCTTAGAGACAGGAATGTTTAGCCCAACTAGGCTGACGAATTAATGCAAATATATTTTTTTTACCGATATATTGCTTTTGTTATATTTCAGTCGTGAATATCTATTGTAAAGATATCCTTGTTCTGTCTTAGAGAAGGAATGTTTAGCCCAAGCCCCAACTAGGCTGACGAATTAATCTAGACCGTATTGCTTTTGTTCAGGAATATCTATTGTAAAGATATCCTTAAACCTAGCTTGATCGTTGAATACTAAGTAAAATGTGTGATTGTGGTCATAGTATAGTGATGATTGTGAGTCGAAATTGAGTGTCCCTTTACCGTCAAATCGCCCTTTCATTTATAGGGGCTAATGTACGAGGTTCGCACGTGGATCTGAGCTGTCATGGCGCGGTGGTCATTACAGCTGGTCGGCCGTTACCGTTTGGTAACGTGTTGTGCGTTACACGTCTTAAATGCAATCCGTTTCGTTACCTTGGGGTTATCTGTAGCCGGGTTGAATGTCACCGGGTTGTCCAAATGGGCAGATTATATGGGCTTTTCGCCGGGTTGTCCAAGTGGGCTGATTATATGGGCCTTTCGTACAGGTCCATAACATTTTTTTTGTTAATTTTATCTGTCAAATATATGTGTGCAAAATTAAACTTATAAATATGTAGAAATTAGTAGAACTTGCAGAGAAGATTTTGGTTTTGGTAGCAATTTTTACTTGGAAAAGACTATCAATTGGTATTGTCAGATTAAATAAAATCGTTATGTGTCATTTTTTTTTTGGATAAACAAATAGTTATGTGTCTTTACCCAATTATTTGAAATTTTTGGAAATTTGGTTGCTCACACTTCAAAGTCCAAAGGATTTTTGAAGGACTAAAGATAGTTGGTTCAAGTGGTATATGCTTGATTCCTTTTAGGAAGATTTTGAGTTTACGTCCTTGTGAATACAAAAAATCTATTTTGGAAGAGCTAATTCTCCACTCAAACATAATTGCCTCCTATAAAAAAAATACACATGGTTTATAAAAAAAAAATTAGATTCAACAAAACTATTTAGGTACGTTTACCCCACTTAGATTTTTGAGAGAATTGATTGCAAAACAGATATTTTTCCAAGATGTTTAATTTAACAACATTTAAATATTTTTCCAAGATATTCTTTAAAAATATCTGTGATTCTTTCTTTCATTCATTCATTTTGTGTGTGGCAATATTAGATGTTGGTCTTCGATTGGAATAATAACAGATTTTTTTCTATGTTTTCAGTTCTTTCTGTCAACTTTTTTCAGTTTGATTTTTTATGTAAAAAATCTTTTATTTATTTTTTTAACTCACCTTCTGTTGTTCTTTACGAAGAGGATGAAGGTTATGAAGAACCAGATCAGGTTGTTTAGACGGAAGAGCTACATCGGTTTTGTGGCTGCTGTTAATGACTTAGGTGTTGACGGTAAGTTATTCGTTCTTTCTCTACAATGTAAAGCAATTGTTATTAATTGCTACAATTGGTCAATCAATTGATGTTTCTGGTTTATTTTAGCAATACTTTTATTATATATTTGAGTAGAGATAGCAATCAAATGCAGATGTCATGGTAGGATTTAAGTTTGACACAGTTGTATCTTATTTTGATTGCAGATTTTGTACCTAAAAAAATTCTTCAATCGATGAAGACTGAGAAATATCTTACTAGAGCGCATGTGGCCAGCCATCTGCAGGTATTTTTTTCTTTT
Organism: Gastrolobium villosum; assembly: GCA_032173675.1. Taxonomy (NCBI): domain Eukaryota; kingdom Viridiplantae; phylum Streptophyta; class Magnoliopsida; order Fabales; family Fabaceae; genus Gastrolobium; species Gastrolobium villosum. The sequence goes on from JAVKPL010004619.1 coordinate 3,319, forward strand.
CCTTTCTGCTTTAATTTCATAAAACCAAAGTTTTCCATTTATAGAACTTTATTGGTTTTTGCAATTGTTGCAGAAATATAGACTTCGTCTGAAAAGAGTCACCTCTAAGGCAACCCATCAAGTTAATAATGTCAGTCCTTTTAGATCCTCTTCACCCAGTGGGATGAATAGTAGATTGGACACTCCTGCTGCTCTGAATGTGCCAGAGTTGCCTTCTTCTACAACTCTTCAATTGGGTCATGCACAGAACTTAAGCAACTCAACCAATGGTCAACTTCAATTCCAAGCACCCATAGTTTATAGTAATCAACAAGGTTCACATGGATTACCAATCTTAAATGATGACATGGACTTGGACTTTGGTTCTGATGATGAAAACATGGACTTGGACTTTGTTTCTGACGATGAAAACATGGACTTGGACCATGACGACATGGAATTGGACTTTGGTTCTGACCATGAAGACATGGACTTGGACTAAGACATGGACTTGGACTTTGGTTTTGACCATGAAGACATGACACCATTGGAGTTTAGCATAGAAATTTTTTGTGGAAGTCTCTTGCTTCCCATATTGTTGTAACTTTGCATGGTACTGCTTAGTGGGGATCCTTATGTAACTTTCTGATATATATGACTATACAGTGTAATAAATCAGATGTATTCACCTTAATTGGGTTGAGGAATGAAAGTTTAAAAAAGAAAAAAAGAAAAAAAAGCTAGCTTTCAATAAAATAATATCCACTCTACATTAATAGAGTAAGTATGAGATTTTACTCAATAATAATGTTAAAGAGTATGCTAGTAAGTAGTAACCTTTTTTTCCCAATGTATTTAGTTCCTACACAATTCACTTATATACTTAATTATATCCTCATTTCCATGTATCTATTTTTCAAGAAAATCGAAATTCCTAATTCTCTGCCACAATTTTTTTATTTAAATGCAACATGGGTAACAGCCCGTTACGTACCGGTATTGTTAACATTAATTATGATATTAAGCGCAGTTACAATCACAGCAATTCATTTAATAAAAATGCGAATAAACTTTTTCCGATTATTACGCGAACAGTTAAAATATAAAAAGCGTAATAATTAAAAGTTGTGATCGTAACTGAAACACTAGCGGAAGACTTACTTAAATTATTTATACACTTTACTTTACTACATATAAGAAACTAAGGGGTTCCCATAAACCCACTTAGCCAATTCCTCACTTTTACGTTTTTACCAAATTAACAAGATTCACTAATTAATTTTTCTGCGAACACAAAACAAAAATCCAAACCTAGACTTCATGTTATCCTTTTTCCTTATTCAATTACCTTTCTAACAAGCTATCACACACTCGATTCCGAGCTCATTAGCTCCGGTTATCGCCGATTGAAGTTGGACAGACAACATTGCCCACCAACTCCAAAACAGCCCAAAACCTCCAATACTCACCGAATATTCTGCACCTAACCACCAGACCACTGCCTCTCAAATTTTCACACCATAAACTAGACACCTCAAACTTCGATTTGATATATTGTATGCTTAATTTGACCAAGTAACGAAGCGGGAATTAATTTCCCAACACATACCCAAATCTGCCCACAGGTACAGGCCAGAACAGGGCGGATTGTGCCATCAGCCACCATGGGCTGCGACCACCACCAATGATTCTAGGATTTTGACACAACGTAGGGGACATCTTTAGCTTCAAAATGGCGTATGGCACGTCCCAATCGGACCACTATGGAGAGAGATATGCTCTCCCGAAGTTCACCCAAAAACTGTCAATTCTACAGAAAATTCGCCAAAGTTTCCTTTGTATTTCCTAAAATCCCCAATTTTGCATAAGCTGTTTAACACTACAATTATACCTGAAATCCAGCAAAATCCAATGGGTGGCACACACAAGGACCAACAACGCCTTGGGGCTCTTACAACCCAATCCAGTTTATACTTAATACATAAACAGTTCACTTTAAATCTTTAACTCATTTCAATCACAAAAGTCCACTTACATGCAATTTCTCAACATGACATAAACCATAAATCTAATATCATTATGCCACTATACTTCTCAATTACATATCAAATATTACAATTCATGCCTTTCACTTACATCTTTCAACATAAACTCAGAATGATAAATATGATACACTTAAGCAAAATATACATGATCATGGATAATTAATGACAACACTTCATGATCTTCCTGTGGGCCTCTTGCCCGCCACTCCTGTGCCACTGCTACCTCCTGAAATAAATGCCCCGAGACGGGGTGAGATATACGAATATATCTCAGTAACATAGAGGTTCTGGAGAAAACTCCTCCCAATGGTTCACTTCGTTGTATATCAATAATATAAAACAACATCACTGTTATAAAACGGGATAAAGCAAGGGATTTAGAGAAAGGGGGTAATATCAGAAAACAACTACGACATGCGGGAATGGTAGCTACCAATACCTCGCCATGTCCTCGGCTATACGCCTATGGGTACTACCCCTGGCGTGTTCAGAGAACAACCCACCAAGGTACCCCTTCCAACCATATACACCCGAGATTACCTAGTGTGCTCCTCTCCGGACAACACACCACGACCCTGGGTCAACTGGAACTCCCTCTCGGAGACCTATCCAGTGGCAGTCCGGAAACTTGCCCGAAGGCTAAAATATCTACTGGCCAGAGATCTGGTACATAAGTACCCACTGTGATAATGCATATGCATGCTCATGTTGTTCTACACTACTCATACACACTTCCTACCGTTGCCATCAACTAGCAAGGTGGAACACAAAAGGGGAACCAGCCCCAGTACCAAGAGGTTACCTTAAATATTAATCCACTAAGCTCCGCAGCAGCTTAATCCACAGCTTGGTACACAACGAAATGCCTACATAGAGGACATATCCAATCACTTAAAAATTCAAGCAACACATGAAATTTCACAATTATTTTTAAAGGGCCAAATACACACACTTTCTACAGCATCAACATCTTGTTCCATTTTAATCACGAAAATTTCATCTTAACTCCGATTCCCTTGAATTTTTGAAATGTTATAGTAGACACTTAGGGCTTTAATTTGGCGCAAACCACACTCCATTTGGAGTCCTGTAGCGTCAGATATGAATTTTTTAATATAACAGCCCCTATGTTGATCCTAAAAGGTCCATAAGGTTCTTTTGAAATTCCTATACTTCATTCTTTTTACAAACCTACTCTAAATCATATTACACTTATATTTCCACATACAAACTTGATTAAAAACATCCTTTATCTATTTTATTTCCACATACAAACTTGATTAAACACATCCTTTAACTATTTTATCACTTGAACCTTCATCAATGCATATACTATCTTTTATTTCATTTAGACATATTATCAAACACTAGGTGTGCATATTCTTACACACAAAATTTGAACCATATAGGGTTCATTAAACTCATCCCTTTTGAGATTTCAATCATTCAACCAAAGGTTCATCAATTTTCTTATAAACTAGTTACCATTTTCTTCCCTCAAATCCTAATAAAATCATTCCAATTTCATGATTCCACTTAGGCAATACATCAAACACTTGATATACATAATTAAAGACATAAGGGCTGAATCATATATGGTGTCATAGACCACCCCATTTTCAGATTTTAACCTATTTCATGGTGATATTTCAACAACAATCAACCAACCAACATAATTTATAGAAAACCCCAACATATAACATCACATAGGCTTCAAGAAATTTTAAAGAAAGAATATGAAAACCTATATTTCCAGCTCATATAAACAGCCCACAAGATGATGTTTCCTTACCTTAATCACTTCACAAGATGCTAGAGATTATTCTCCAACAAGTAGGCAAACAAAAGCTCCCTCCAAACTCACTTGACAGCTTTGGGGTACTGGACAAATGAGAGGATTTCTCTCAACTCCAAGCTCCTTTCATGGTTCTACCACTTGATTCTTTTTTTCTAAGATCCTACCCTACAACTTTCATGAAGGATGTAAGACCTAAACACAAGTATTTGATGGAGTAAAGTTCCACCCTTTCATCACCCACTTTGTGCGCTGCACTCCACGAAGAGGAAATGAAAGAGACGACGGACACAAGAGAAAAAGGGATGTCTATTTTCTTATAAAAAGACTACTACATAATTGTTTATTTCATTACTTGGTATTTATTTAACTATTAATAATTAACTTACTCATTTGTTTCATCTAAAACTCCTATAAATTTCCTTAAATTTCATAGCTTAACTTACTCTACATCAATAATTTAAGCTACATGAAAAACACATGCATCTAAAATAAATATATATCTCACTAAGTTAGATTATATTTTATAATTAATTACTTTTACAAGTAATATTTCTTATTTGCTTTTCTAATTATTTTCATATACAACATCTTAACTTATTTTATATAGATTCATCCTTACATCTTTTATATAATTTACAACTACTATAAATCTATAAATTTTCCACACTATTATTTAAATTCTTAAAATTATAATTAATTAATAAAATTATATTAATCATTTTCTAATTAAACATATACTTATTAAATCATATAATTCTTATCATAAATTATTAAACGACTTGCTTGGCATGAAAAGCATTCTTATTTATAACATCATGTTTCCAACATGATTTACTTATTAATATCCATATAAAAGACTTATCTAATCCTTCCCTATAATCCATGTTTAATATATTAACATATGTTTTAGAAATGTGAGGTGTTATATGGATCCAAGAAATACTAAACAAAATACTGTACTAGTAAAAAAAATGAACAAAGAAATGTTGTATTACACAACAAGTGAGAGTTGTAGTGAGTGGTTAAAATTGACTATTTGCACCCCAAAGTTGATCATTGGAGAAGCATGGGAATATCTTTTCTTTTTGGGTGGATAAATTACTAGTATCCTTTACGGTAGACATTCTCGTTCGGATTAAGACTTTAAATCTCTTCCCAAGATGGTACTAGAGAGTATCGAACACATATTTATCTCTCACCTACTTAGCTCTCATACACTATGTAACAGCCCGTTACGTACCGGTATTGTTAACATTGATTATGATATTAAGCGCAGTTACAATCACAGTAATTGGATTAATTAAATTACGGGCAACTTTTTTTTTTCTTTTATCATATTCCTTTTTCTTAATAATAGCCTTTCTCCGTAATCAATTAAAACAACACAATAATTGTAAATGCAATACGCGGAAGCATTCTGTTTACTAACCTCACTAATCTTTGTTTTTATTCAACTCATTTAAACTCATCAATTTACTTTCATATCTTACCATGTTCTACCCCTTTACATTAGTTACGCGTGGTTTCAAACCACGTACCATGTGGAGTTCTACCCATCAAGTTAAACCCCTTTCTTTTAGTCCAGAAAAACTCAAATTTTCAAAATTTACACTGTGGTAATCGATTACCAGTGGGTGGTAATCGATTACCACCTGTCAAAAATGAGGCAGTAGCCAATTTTTCACATCCTCTGTTCTGGTAATCGATTACCAAGCTTGGGTAATCGATTACCTCACATGGTAATCGATTACCAAGCCTCAATAATCGATTACCAATGAAGACAGTAGCTAATTTTTCGTCCCCTGTTGCATGGTAATCGATTACCATGCTTGGGTAATCGATTACTATGCAGCAAAAGTGACAGATTACAGCATTTTAAGCCCAAAAAGGGTTGTGTAATCCATCCCAAACACCCTAGTACTCCACACAACACTTAAACATACTCTAATGTAGGCCCTAGGCCCTTCAAACATGCATTTACATTCAATTATGCATCATTTACATAGTCTTTAATATAATGGCCATTTACATCAAATATGGTCCATTTTACAACATATTCACCAAAGCTTCTAATACAATGAATGTGGCAATGGACAAGTCCCATGCTCACTCAAATATACGATAGATTCTAAGGTTATACATATACATCATATTGAAGAATCTAACATGTATTCATGAACATACAAAGCATGGCATTTTCAACATGCATAAGTTCATGATCTAATTCTAAAGCATAAAACGTATGCGATATATGTCTCCATCCAATGCTCATCACACGGTGCCCCCAATATGCACCTCATGCTCCACTCTTCCAGGCTCAACCTAACCTGAAATGATGCCCCAAAACACGGGGTGAGATATATAAATATATCTCAGTAAACCAAGGGCCCTGGAGGTTTCTCCACCCCATGGCTCACTCAATGTGCAAATATAACATCATACAATATGCAAGCAATGCAATATCACCCACCAACTGGAGACAACCCAAGAACATCCACGCATGGATTCATGTTCAAGGACTCCATCATATAACTCCCGAGACAATCCTGGCGCCTCTCCCATGGTTGAGAAGACTCCATGGCAATACCCAACCGGAACTCCTCATGAGCCCTATCCGGCGGATGTCCCACGTTTGGATCATCCTGGTGCCGCTCCCAGAGTCGACTCCACGGCAAAACCCGACTGGCATTCTCACAAGGATGAACCCAGCGGATGTCCAAACTCCACACGTCAACTGGCCAGTGACCAAACAATTTTCACAAAAATCCAAGCAATATGCATACAAGCACACAATCACACAATGCCATAATTACATAATCCAACCACAACCTTCCACTAGGTGTGGTGGAGCACACAAGGGCTAAACCCCAGTTCCAAAGGTTACCTCAATACCGAGCCCATGCTCCAAACGTAAGCTCCAAGCTTACCCGCTTCCAAAGCGTCCAAAAGAGGCAACCTAGATAATCCACAACATGATTATCAATACAATTCCAATGGTCCATCATTCAATTATCCAATTACACCACATACCAATTTTCATGAAATCTTCACCAATTTTCCTAAGTTAAAATCCAACTTTTTCACCAAAATTTATCATAGCATTTCTAGCTTTCATGCATCATTCTAAGGCATTTTCATCTAATAGCATTTTTCCATTTGGGCTCTCTATCATCACACATCTAGAATCAAGATTCAAAGCATAAATTCCTAGATCTATGAAACCAACCACAAAAGTACCACAAATGTACTCACCATCAAGTGTAGGAACACCACCAAGGCTCCATCAATCCAAAAGAGATCCAAAAACTCCAAAAACTCCAAGAACACCAAAGGGGTCGGATCTGAGTTTGTCCATTTTCGCCCCAAGGAGGTGGTTTCATGGCTTCTAAGTGCTACCAATGGATCTAGAAGGTTGTTTACAATAGATTTCAACACCAAAATCAAGTGATTTGGTGGAGAAATGAAGAAATGGTGAGGGAGGAGAGAATTGGTCATGTTCTTTGTGAATGGGAGGGGGTTCACGGTGGGAAGAAGAGAAAGAAGAGAGAGAGGGCGTGAGGGTTAGGGGAAAAGAGAGGAAACTTAAGTGGGTTTTGATCCCACGGGTCCCACACGCGATCTAACTTTAATCCCGATAAAATTTCTGATCATATATTCTTAATCTACATATTTTTCCAGTCCATGTCATATTTTTCTTTCCACAAAATACCCATAAAAATTTCACACTTATCGGTACACTCATACCGCAGTATCTTTCACTTAAAAAGTCACTATTCATCACTTTTTCACAATTTTGCCTATTCAATCAATTTTCCGTCCTGATTCCATTTCCAGCATTATTTTTGCCATATTAAATCTCTAACTCCATTTTTCATGCCTCGGTTCACGTTTTTGGCAAATTACCATTTTGCCCTTTTTGCCCATTTTGGCCCTAATTCTCGTATTTTCACTAATCCTTCCCTTTTAAACCCATATTTTATCACATAAATTCACATTTAATTTTCCGAGGTGTTATATTCACCCCACCTTTTAGGAATTTTGTCCGCAAAATCAACTATGCACATATGCTAACTCGGGATACAGCCAGAGAATCTCAGTCCCCCCGTACCCAAGAAGCCTCATCCAATGCGCGGACACCAAAATAATTATTTACATTTTTATCTTTTGGCTTTTCAGCCACATTTCACAATAGTCTTGCCTTTCAAAGGCCCAATGGGAGACCTCAAGTCCTTCCCAATCTCAATCTCAACCGGTGACACCACACGTGAACAACCGGAGTGCACCACACAGTCGTGCACTTTCTCTGCTTTACCAAGCCAATTGCTTTCAATTTCCTTTCAATTTCTTTTCACAAGTCCGGCTACCTAGCACATATAGCCCATAATTTCTCTTGGCAGGTTTTCCCACCTAATTACACATCAACAACTATACTCATAGGGTCATATCCCGCTTTATTCAATCTGTGCCACACAGGCAACTTTTACTATCTGACACATTACAGCTACAATTTTCCTTATCTGACTTTTATTTATACGGAGTGTTAACTCTTGTCATCAATCTTTCCACATTTCTTATTCCACATTAAACACTGCTATAGAATCTCACGGCCTCTCAGTGCAACTCACTGAGTAATCATCCAGTTCACGCTCATTATACTTTTATTTTCTGAGGGGCAAATCCTCATTCTTTGGCACTTAGCCACAACTCGCATATACACATTTTTCTTTTCTCATGTTCTTAACCTACAACATGCAATTTCACCTCAGTATTTTATCTTTAACAAGCACCATCCCTGTGCTCAACCATCAATCTAACCTTACAGGTTTACAAACCTTTGCCAAAACACAATGGCAACCACTCCCTCAAGACATTTAACTGGTACTCAATGGACCACACATTACAATTCATACCTTACATCGGTCATTTCAAAGCTTTCAACTATGAATCCACTCGTGAATTTCATATACTAGATCACACTTACAATTTCAACTACTCGTCTCAAAACTTGACACATAGGTTCATCATTGATTTCTCACACTTAAGGCAACATGCCTAAGATTTCAATAACAATTTTCTTTAATTACCATTCCATACTCATGTTATCATTTCCACATGTATTTCATTCTATACACCTCACCTTCATCATTATCTTTTCATTCAATACACCTCACCTTCATTATCATTTCATTCAACCAGTATGTATCACTCCAAGGTCACATATCACCTCTCTCTCATACCTGTCCCATCATATAGGGATTTTCAAAGCCTATTCATCATACCACAAGGAACTAAATCCATCATTATCATTACTTTCATAATTTCATATTGGCTATTACACCAGTCTCTCGGACTATCAAAAGTACCACTAGCACTCTCAATCATATATCTTGATACCTAGCCAAAAACCACATCAACATTGTGTATTTTCAACACATCTCTCACTATAATTTGCATCTATACATTTCATCAGTGACTCTACCACCAGGGTAAAGATGTCAACCTTTCATTTCACCGAATACCATTCGATTTAATAGCTAGTATCACACCTTCTCACTTGGCTACATCACAATTTATCACTTATCAAAATCCTTGGCCACTCAGGCCACCACTTAGCTTAGCATCTCACCTCACAAGCCTTTCCATAAAACTTTGACTCAATCCATCATCACTAATCAATTTTCCATTCCCTTCACATAGGGTGACAATTCAATAATTCATTTCACAACTTCCGTAACACCATAATTCCACACTACCACACTTGGTATACACTCATGCACATCTCCGAGTGCTCAATTTCATAATTCAAACTACCACCTCATGGCACCTCTCACATTTCATCATATTAGGCATATTACTGTTCACTTACAGTTATCCAAATTCACCTCTTGCGTTCCTCACAAGATACAATCCTCCAATGCAATGGGTAAGAACATCCTTAGGTTTAACCCCTCGAGCTCTTGCTGTCCTAAGGGCCCCAGGTGCAATGCCCCACCAATCAGAGAATCTGTCCTTATAATTCACGCAAGAAGAGGTAACATGCCCATAGGCTGTACTAACAGTCCCACTAACTCTAGGTTCTACCTCACACTACATTACTTATATAAAATAATAATAATCTCCGGGAACATAATCCATACGGAGATAGCCATATAATCCGGGCATATATGCCACACAAAGATAAACACATTCACATCAAATCCGTATATAACGGCAAACAGAGTCTTATATAGATACATAGTGGTATACTAGCTATGTCTTACTTTTGCACCATCCACTATAACTTTCCAATATGGTTCTTTTCTCAACATTCTACTCATTTCACTTGACTAGTCATTAGTCTTAGTCCATAGCATAATCATCCTCACATGATTCCATCATCTTTCTCATTCTTTGACACATAATTCTCAACTCTTAATAGTACCCATATTTGGTACAGTTCTAATCCGTTGTCCATCATGACCCATAGCAACTATGCTCACACTGTAGAAGATCCACTTCAGTAGAATAACTTCACTTTTCATCTCAATATTTCACTATGACACCGCGAGTGTCCTCATTTAACAGTCCATGCATACAGCGCATCAGGACTACCAGATAAATCTCAATTTTGAGCTGTGCTCGCCTGGGACTTCCAAGAGCAACACCTCTTAGGATCCAATCCACAAAGGGAAACCCAGGACAATTTTTTATTGTCACATTCTTACCAACATGTGTGCCATGGTATAACTTGCACACCGGGACTCCATCATGAATCCCGTACCATGTTGAGCGTCCAATGACACTCCAAAGAGACAATCTCTTCACATTTCCCATCATAGGGAATTTCCATTCCATCATTGTTCTTTTACCAAAAATAATTTTTCTGGTTCATTACAACACACATATAAATTTAGGCACCCCGGCCTTCACAAAACATATAGATATACACGTTTATACATATTGGCGTTCAGCCATCACAGGATTATTATCCACACATACTTAGACCACATCATCAACATTTCAATGCTCCCCCACATTATGGAAGCATATTAGTACCATTAATACACCACACTCAGTTCTATTTTCTCACCTCACATTTGTCAAGTCCAACCATCCTTAACTTATGGACTCTCACACTTTCAATCAAATTCATCCAATGCCATACATGGCAATTTCCTCAACTTCTTATATTTTACTTTTTATACATATGATATCTTCACTTACACCTAACCAATCGTTACATCATCATGGACTAAAGTCCCAACTTCAACATTGACTTTTCCAACACCTCCTTTCCATAGTTCTATTAAGTTACTAACAATCCTCAATCCAAAATTTGAAATTTCAATTTAATTCTACCTCCAAGCATCTTAAGTCATCCAAGTGTATGCCCTCATCAAGGGTCTTATAACCTTATACTTTACCCTAAGGTATCCAATATTACATATAAGCATTCATACTCAAGTTTTTTACAAATTCATTGGGGTTCCAATCCCCACCATGTCAAAGATATACCACTAATTCTCACATATACTCACTCGTCCTTACTCCCATACATTTAGGAAAGACTACCAACATCACCTACCAATATCCACTCAAATCAATCACACTTAGTCACCACAAGACCACATTCAACTATGGTAGCATTCTACCCCAAAATGGTTATACATCTTATCTCAATTTCATTCACACTAAGTCCTCCATGACAGTATCACAATTTATTCTCACTAAGTCCTCAATGATATCAAATTTACTTACTAACATATCCATTCGTGGGGCAGTCATCACTGCACCCACCACCTTAGCCTAAGGACTGGCATTGGTGCTCCAGGGTTGTCACGAAGGCATCTTATACTGACCACACACTGAACACAAAGAAATGGGTTGATCAGGCCCAAACTAAGGAATCACATGTGTAGCAGTCAATAAGAGTCTACGTACAACTATACAGCACTCACCTCAACTAACACACTCATCAGAGTTCCCTAATGAAACTGCTCTGATACCATAAAATGTAACAGCCCGTTACGTACCGGTATTGTTAACATTGATTATGATATTAAGCGCAGTTACAATCACAGTAATTGGATTAATTAAATTACGGGCAACTTTTTTTTTCTTTTATCATATTCCTTTTTCTTAATAATAGCCTTTCTCCGTAATCAATTAAAACAACACAATAATTGTAAATGCAATACGCGGAAGCATTCAGTTTACTAACCTCACTAATCTTTGTTTTTATTCAACTCATTTAAACTCATCAATTTACTTTCATATCTTACCATGTTCTACCCCTTTACATTAGTTACGCGTGGTTTCAAACCACGTACCATGTGGAGTTCTACCCATCAAGTTAAACCCCTTTCTTTTAGTCCAGAAAAACTCAAATTTTCAAAATTTACACTGTGGTAATCGATTACCAGTGGGTGGTAATCGATTACCACCTGTCAAAAATGAGGCAGTAGCCAATTTTTCACATCCTCTGTTCTGGTAATCGATTACCAAGCTTGGGTAATCGATTACCTCACATGGTAATCGATTACCAAGCCTCAGTAATCGATTACCAGTGAAGACAGTAGCTAATTTTTCGTCCCCTGTTGCATGGTAATCGATTACCATGCTTGGGTAATCGATTACTATGCAGCAAAAGTGACAGATTACAGCATTTTAAGCCCAAAAAGGGTTGTGTAATCCATCCCAAACACCCTAGTACTCCACACAACACTTAAACATACTCTAATGTAGGCCCTAGGCCCTTCAAACATGCATTTACATTCAATTATGCATCATTTACATAGTCTTTAATATAATGGCCATTTACATCAAATATGGTCCATTTTACAACATATTCACCAAAGCTTCTAATACAATGAATGTGGCAATGGACAAGTCCCATGCTCACTCAAATATACGATAGATTCTAAGGTTATACATATACATCATATTGAAGAATCTAACATGTATTCATGAACATACAAAGCATGGCATTTTCAACATGCATAAGTTCATGATCTAATTCTAAAGCATAAAACGTATGCAATATATGTCTCCATCCAATGCTCATCACACGGTGCCCCCAATATGCACCTCATGCTCCACTCTTCCAGGCTCAACCTAACCTGAAATGATGCCCCAAAACACGGGGTGAGATATATAAATATATCTCAGTAAACCAAGGGCCCTGGAGGTTTCTCCACCCCATGGCTCACTCAATGTGCAAATATAACATCATACAATATGCAAGCAATGCAATATCACCCACCAACTGGAGACAACCCAAGAACATCCACGCATGGATTCATGTTCAAGGACTCCATCATATAACTCCCGAGACAATCCTGGCGCCTCTCCCATGGTTGAGAAGACTCCATGGCAATACCCAACCGGAACTCCTCATGAGCCCTATCCGGCGGATGTCCCACGTTTGGATCATCCTGGCGCCGCTCCCAGAGTCGACTCCACGGCAAAACCCGACTGGCATTCTCACAAGGATGAACCCGGCGGATGTCCAAACTCCACACGTCAACTGGCCAGTGACCAAACAATTTTCACAAAAATCCAAGCAATATGCATACAAGCACACAATCACACAATGCCATAATCACATAATCCAACCACAACCTTCCACTAGGTGTGGTGGAGCACACAAGGGCTAAACCCCAGTTCCAAAGGTTACCTCAATACCGAGCCCATGCTCCAAACGTAAGCTCCAAGCTTACCCGCTTCCAAAGCGTCCAAAAGAGGCAACCTAGATAATCCACAACATGATTATCAATACAATTCCAATGGTCCATCATTCAATTATCCAATTACACCACATACCAATTTTCATGAAATCTTCACCAATTTTCCTAAGTTAAAATCCAACTTTTTCACCAAAATTTATCATAGCATTTCTAGCTTTCATGCATCATTCTAAGGCATTTTCATCTAATAGCATTTTTCCATTTGGGCTCTCTATCATCACACATCTAGAATCAAGATTCAAAGCATAAATTCCTAGATCTATGAAACCAACCACAAAAGTACCACAAATGTACTCACCATCAAGTGTAGGAACACCACCAAGGCTCCATCAATCCAAAAGAGATCCAAAAACTCCAAAAACTCCAAGAACACCAAAGGGGTCGGATCTGAGTTTGTCCATTTTCGCCCCAAGGAGGTGGTTTCATGGCTTCTAAGTGCTACCAATGGATCTAGAAGGTTGTTTACAATAGATTTCAACACCAAAATCAAGTGATTTGGTGGAGAAATGAAGAAATGGTGAGGGAGGAGAGAATTGGTCATGTTCTTTGTGAATGGGAGGGGGTTCACTGTGGGAAGAAGAGAAAGAAGAGAGAGAGGGCGTGAGGGTTAGGGGAAAAGAGAGGAAACTTAAGTGGGTTTTGATCCCACGGGTCCCACACGCGATCTAACTTTAATCCCGATAAAATTTCTGATCATATATTCTTAATCTACATATTTTTCCAGCCCATGTCATATTTTTCTTTCCTCAAAATACCCATAAAAATTTCACACTTATCGGTACACTCATACCGCAGTATCTTTCACTTAAAAAGTCACTATTCATCACTTTTTCACAATTTTGCCTATTCAATCAATTTTCCGTCCTGATTCCATTTCCAGCATTATTTTTGCCATATTAAATCTCTAACTCCATTTTTCATGCCTCGTTTCACGTTTTTGGCAAATTACCATTTTGCCCTTTTTGCCCATTTTGGCCCTAATTCTCGGATTTTCACTAATCCTTCCCTTTTAAACCCATATTTTATCACATAAATTCACATTTAATTTTCCGAGGTGTTATACACTAACTGAGCTATTATCATTTAATTATTGGGAATACTTTTAGCCTTCACCACACTTGCGTCCAAATTGGTAAAGCAATATATATAAAGGGAAAAGTGTTTATCCTTTTAAATGACACAACTTATATCCTTTTACTCTCACAAAGAAGTGGGACCCACACTTTTATTTTTTTGTCAACTCTCTCTCCTCCTTTATCTATCTCTTTCTCTCTCTTAAAATGACACAGCCTTACATCCTTTTAAATGACACACACTTTACCCATATATAAATGAAGATGAAAATGAGTTGCAATTAACTAAAAGGGAAAAGTGTTTATCCTTCTAAATGACACAACTTATATTCTTTCATTCTCACAAAGAGATGGGACCCACACCTTTATTTTATTTTTTTGTCAACTCTCTCTCCTCCTTTACCTATCTCTTTCTCTTTCTTAAAATGACATAACTTTACGTCCTTTAAAATGACAAACACTTTACCCTAACTAAAATAAAATAAAATAAATGGGCTGCAATTTGATGGGCTCCAGAATTGGGGTTACGTGTCCAGAGCAATGAGCCCAGGCCCAAACTTAACAAACCAGAGCCCAAACAAAAAGAACAAAGTAACAAGTCGAAGGGTTTTACGAGAAAACAAAGGGAGAGAGAAAGGAACTGTCGTGTTCTGAATTGGTTCTACTATCATGAAGTTCATTCAATCTCTCATTGGTACTTCTTCTTCTTCATCATCATTATTTCCACACAGAAACACTTATTTCAGAATTTAACAATCAAGTTCATTTTTTTCAGCTCGAACCCGTTTTTCAGGCCGTGGCGGTTCATTGGGTCGGGTCTCGGGGCTCCGATTCTTCTCTGCTTCAACCGAAGAGTACTCCAAGAGGAACTACGCTAACAATGTCGCTGAATACAACACTGTCTTGAGTTCTATCGCTGCTCAAAGAAGGTATCTCCACTTTTTTTAAAAAAAAAATTGTTATTCTTATTATTTTTAATATTTTTTTTGGGTTTATTGGATTGTTTGGTAGGAATTTCTTGCTGAGGGATGTGTACGATGATATGATGCTTGATGGGGTGAAGCCAACCCGTGACACTTTCCATTCCCTTGTTGCTGGAACCATGAAAGGTTCTAGAATGCAAGATGCTTTCTACTTCATGGACCAAATGAAAATCATAGGTTTGGTTCCTGATGTATGTACTTTTGTTCTCTTCGTTAGTTTGCTTGTGTATGTATTTTACATTTATGTTGTTTGTGCTGGGGAGGCTTGGAATGATGCTATTAAATGGTTATTTAGTGAATTTTATTGATGACTGTCAGAAACCTATTTGGTTGCTTGGAATTTTAGTTAGTTGCTGACATATAATGTGTTTTGAAGTGGAGTTCTTAGAACCTGTTCTGCTTCTTTTGCCTTGTTTCTTCCCAACTGAAATCTGATTTGAATGTACTTTAGGCTTAGTTCTATATCTTCAGTGTGCTAAGTTTAACCCTTTTTTTTTGTTCCTGTCTTTCCATGTTATAATAGCTATAACCTTGAGTGATAACTATAGTTATAGAGGTTATTTTCTTTATAGAGGTTATTTTCTTCTTTAGAATCTTTCCATGCTTGCATGTGTTGGAAGATAATTTGGTAGTTTGGTTATTTTTGTTTCTTGGCTTCAGGTCAGAAAAATGTGGGTTGAGTTGGCTGAAACTAGATGCAGGCTAGTTTGTAATTTACAATATATGAAACGGTGATTGGGTGTATGGATGGCTGGATCACAGTGGCTGTTGGTTTTTAACCCGTTGTGAAGTTAATGCCACTTGCAGTAGAGCAGAATCATTGTTCTAATTGTTTTCTCATATAGAGTGCATGCCACTTTCCAGTTTTTATGTTTCTAGATTAGGGACTAATTTCATATTGATGACATAGGTAACTTTATACAACTTTCTGATTTCAACTTGTGGGAAATGCCAGAACTCTGATCAAGCTATTCAGGTACCTATCACCCTCTACTTGCAGAGATGTTTTAAAAATTCTACTGCATTGGAAGTGTTTATTGCTTCCTTCTCTTTAGATGTAAAATATTTTGTTTGTTTTCCTTTGAAATGAAGATTTTGGAGGAGATGAAGCACATGGAAGTAAAACGAAATTTACAAACCTACATCTGCTTGCTACATGCTGGTGCAGCACATGGACGCTTAGACCGACTGTATGCTATAATGCTACTTCTTTTATTATTGAATACTTCCTTCACTAAAAATTGCTTTTGCCATCCATTCCTCCCTTAAGGACTCCATTGTTTGCTTTTTCCTGTGTTTTCCTTGGTTGGTACAAGATTTTGTAACTTTTTTCTGTTATTTGGCGATATCAAATAAGCATAATAGTAACTTTTTATGTTATTTGCTGAGATTAACCCATACAAGTTTTCTTTCTCTGAAATGTTGGTGAGGTGGATCTATTCTTTCTCTGTTCTAGAACAACAAGGCAACATATATTATCAATTTTATTTTGGCAACTAATTGAGACTCTCAGACTATTTTCTGTTTGTGAGGCTTTGAATCCAACCCTCTTTTGGGACCCAAACCTAACAATGAGAATTGTGGATAAATTAAATAATTTCAACTTTTAGAACAAGAATAAATTAAATTAATAATATTGGCTTTGCAGTTTGCTGCGATTTTAGAAGATCTTTTGTGACTTGCAAGACAAAATAGTTCTGGGATTTGGGAAGCTCAGAACTGGTATTTGTTTTTAATAATTTTAGTTTACTCCTTATTTGAAAGACTACAACTTATTATTTTGCTCCTTGATGTTGTTTGAGGCTATACTTGTTAGATCTGTCATTTCCTCACAATCCACAGAAATTGTGTATTTTGAATTTCTGCCCCATTTTAATCTGTCGTCCACTGCATGGGCTAATCATTTTGACTTGCATAACTTTTTCTTGCTTACACTATTTTTAACTCCTTAAAACTAGGGTAGACTGGCAAGCTACGTAGCTATGATTGTCTTATGTAATGGAAGAACTTGTTTTGGATTATTTATGTAGCCATTTTGGATTATTTGTGGAAGGTTTTGTGATTTATCTTGCATTTTCTTTGATGATTATGTGGTGTTCTTTTGCTTATGCTTTTATCATACTGACTTATTTATATAACATGCTTCCTAAATATAGTAATGAGAAAGTTTAATGATACATTAAGCTATTTCTTTTCATCTGCATTTTTCAAATTTGAATGCGTATTGTGCATATTGAGGAATCAGTCACACTGATATCATTTCATTCAGCTTTCACAGAAGCAGAAGGTTCAACAAGACTCAGGACAATTGACAAAAGTGATTCGTCATTTCAATCAGACAAAGCCAATAGCTGCTAACGCTAAAGAAAGTAAAAATGAACTCTCTGATGATATGCTAGATTCTGTAAGTATCAATTTCATTATTGGTTAGATATAATAGTTCTTTTCTCCTCTCTTTTTTAACTGTCATAACTTAATGTATGAAATCATTATTTTTTGTTTTTCCACTATTTTCCTTGCAGGTATTTGGCGGCTCATAATGCATGTATTGATACCCTCAACATTAGGAGCCAAAATATAGCACCACCAAATGTAGCATGTGCATTGCAATTTTCTGTGTATTTGGTTACCGTAGTGAGTCAGGGTGATGCTTTCTTGATGTATTTCTTAATTTGTAATGGTTTATCTATAAAACAATTTTGTATTGATCTATGTTTTCAGAATGAAAATTAAGGTTAGCTCCATACATAACTGGCAATGAGTTTAACGTGAATTGAAATTTCTAAATTGGGCAAATTTTAGTTTTAAATGAATTTTTTTGCCACTTATGAATTGTAGACTCCAAATATGTTGTCCATAATGCGTGTAATTTGATTTAAACTTTGTACTTAATTTTATGCTATCATGATTCATCATTTACGAATTGATAAACTACATTATTTATTTTTCCCGTCTTCTAATTGATGAGACATGGCAATTTATACAAATTGATGCAATTTTTTTCTGTGTTATGAATAAAAGCTATTTTATTCCTGTAGACACTTAAATAAATCCGATGGCAATCTAATGATGATATTTAACGAAGAAATTTTGGAGGTTGATAAATTTTTAAATTAATAATTATATATGGTTTGTAATTAAATATTATAAGGGCACTTGACCATAAAAAGTTATAAAAGGATTATTTATTTGTGGAGGTGGATAACTGCCGAACCTGAAATAGACGGAATCAAAGAACAAAATAAAAATGAAAATGAGAAAAATAGAAGTCTCGAGGGTGAAATTCCAAAACTAAGCATTATAGGGTATGTTTGGTATAGTTTTTATTTTTGGTTTGATGGGAAAGTGTGGGTGCGGCATTGTTGTATATCACGTTTGTTATAAGCTATTGAAAAAAAATACTAGACGATTTGGAAGGATAGGAAAGGTGGTTTGTGTTGATTTTTGGCGCAATAATACTGTTCCAAAATACACTCTCAGACATGGTATTTTAGATATGGATAACTAAGTGAAAAATAGTGTAATGAAAAATGTTTCACAATAATACTGTTGCAAAAATTTTCCCGGTAATATTTCGATAAACCAAACATCTTTTCTTAAACTTTTCTATCAAATTTACTTTCCTCC